>JASDQU010104906.1:353727-369307 GCA_032191745.1 Picea mariana | reverse complement strand
TGGAGCCTGAAGCCATCACTGACACAAGAATTTGCCAGCTAAGGAATAGATCCATTTTAGAGTATCTCATTAAATGGAGGAAACTACCGGCAGAAGATTCCACTTGGGAAGATGAGTCTTTTATACAGAAGCATCCAGAGTTACTCAAGCATTGCATACAACACTTGTCTCAAGGGGAGGGGCATGTTAAGCCCTAATATTGGCTCATTACCCCTTAATTGGGGCATATTCTATTACTAATGTTATTTTATTTATGTTACATTTAGACCATTAGTTGTAATTATACCTCCTAGTCTTCTATATATAACAAGGAGACATTTTCATTTTGAATCATCTTGTACTCGAAGATTTCAGTGGGGTAAAAGGAGGTTGCCCCCTCGAAGAGGCTTATTATCTGAAATTATCTCTTTTTCAAGGCGTTGAGTACTTTTTCTGAGGTTTTTCTATGCTATATTGATATTTGGTTCTTAACAGATACACTGAAATAAACGAGGAAAGAGGGAAAACCCCCTCCTCAAAGTACAATTTATGTAAAAAAGAAGAACTGATAATGGCTAGGCAACTGTGTCCTTCACTCCAAGTCGACTGTGCAGAGAATGGAAGTTCTACTCAATGAAGGTCTTGGTGAAGATGTTTGCAATCTATTCTGTTGAAGGAAAAAATTGTAGGTTGATGATCCCCTCATGTACTAATTCTCGAATGTATTCCATGTGGGTATCGATGTTATTCATTCGTTTCCTATGAACTGGATCTCTATATAACTTTAGAGTTCTCTGGTTTTCACACCAGATGACGATCGATCGATGAAACTGAATGCCCAACTCAGTGAGAAAATTTTGTATCCACATAGCTTGAATGGTTATGTTAACTACCCCTATGTACTCTTCCTCAGCTAAATATAGAGAAATAATAACTTGCTTCTTGCTCGAACAACATATAGGCCCAGAACTAAGACTGAGTGAGTAACCAAATGTGGACTTGTGATCAATGTTATCGCCAGCCCATTCAGAATCATTGAACCCGATGACATCCAATGTAGAGTATGATACATAGTGAATCCCAAGGTTGATGGTTCCCTGTACATATCGAAGGATACACTTTGCAACATTCTAATGTATCTCATGTGGCTACTGCATGAACCTAGAGACTGCTCCAACTGCATAGGAGAGTTTTAGTCTAGAGTGTGTGAGATACAACAAGATCCCCAATAGTTTTTTGTATAGTGTGTTTTCAACCAGTGGAGTGTCCCCTCCATCCTCAAGTGTGACTCCTAATAGGAAAGGAGTTGGGGCAGACATGTAATCTGTCATGTGAAATATCTCAAGGAGATCTTTTGCATACTTGGCCTAAGATAGTTTGATTCCTGATGCATCCTGGTTGATCTCAAGTCCAAGGAAGAAAATGTAGCAGACCCATGTCCATCATCAAGAACATGTCATGCAAAATTCTCTTGACTGCATCAACCACTGAATTATAGCAACCAGTGATCAAAAAATCATCAACATACATAACTAGGAGTAGAAGTGAATCAGTCGTCCTGAGAATGTAAACATTTGGGTCTGATTTACAATGTACAAATTTTTGTGATAGAAGGTAGGATTCCATCTTTTCATACCATTCCCTCAGAGCCTGCTTGAATTCATAAAGAGACTTCTTTAGTCGATATACCAAAGATGAATCCTACACAAATCCATGGGGCTACTCCATATAGATCTTCTTAGAGATATTTCCATGAAGAAATGCATTAGTCACTTCCATATAATGGAATTTCCATCCCTTGGTTTCCACAATAGAAAGTTTCAAATGTATGGAATCCATATTCACTATTGGAGCGAAGGTCTCATCATAGTCAATTCCACGCATCTGTTGAAAGCCTTTTGGAAACTATCCTAGCTTTGTATCTACTAACCTATCCATTCTCCATGCTCTTGGTCTTGTAGACCCATATTCACCTGACAAATTTCCTTACTAAAGGAACGGAAACCATATCCCAATTATGTTTCTCAAGGAGGGAGTTGTAGTCCTCCTGCATGGAAGATTCCCAAAAGGGATTTCCAGAAGCTTCTCCATAAGATTCTGGATATGAATATTGAACTAAGAAAATATTCCTGGGTGGCATCGGTTCAGTGGTAGTGAGTACAAGAGGCAGCTCCTCGAAATTAGATCAAGTCCTCCTAGTATTAGCTAGATCCCCAACAAGATCTCCTATATCCTAAAAATTAGTCTTGGCCGACTTGGGCCTTTTCTTGGGATCTGCATCTGAATCTACATGCAATGACTCTACATATGACTATATTGAATTTGTGTCTGGATCATATAAATCCTCGAAATCATAACTCTCATCTAAATATGAGTCTTCATGTGCATGCTCATCATCTCTGACAGGTGGAAGAACAAAAGTGTCTGCATGCGGCTATTGAGATACATGCGATACACTTTCCTCGAATTTGACACTTCAATAAATGATGAGCCAGTCCAAGGAAAGATCAATGAGTATATATCCTTCACACCGTTAGGGTATCCAACAAAGATATAGTATGTTCTATGTGGATCAAGTGCCGTCCTCTTCTCAGAGGGAATCCTACCCCATGCATGTGAACCGAAAATACGAAAGTGGATCACTTCTGGTTTAAGGATCCTCCAAGCCTCATAGGGGGTCTTATCCATGACATATATATGGGGAGGTATGTTTTGGATGTAGTTTGCACAATTAAGTTCTTCAGCCCATAATATCTGTATAAGTGACTTTTCATGTAGCATGCAAGATTCCATATGTTTTAGAGATCCATTTTTACACTCAACAACTTTGTTTTGTTGCGGAGTAATTGGAACTGTGTCATGCAACTAAATCCATACCTCATGACAAATATTATCTATCTCATGGTTGAAATAATGTCCCCTATTATCTGTTTAGAGAACTTTGATTTTCTTTCCTAATTGTGTCTCAACACGTGCTTTAAAATATTTGAGGTGTTAAAAGACCTCTGATTTTTTCCTGAGAAAGAAAATCCATGTGAAGCATGATAAATAATCAACAAAAATGAGAACGTATATTGATTTACTGATTGATGGATGAAAAAAAGGGCCCATGAGGTCACTATGGATCATATCTAAAGGAGAGGAAGCCTTCTAAGTCTTTCCTTTGTCAAATTTCTCTTGAGGGTATTTTCCAAGAACACATCCCTCACAAATTCCGTTAGAGATGTGGATGTCAGGTAGACCATCAACCATTCCATTCTTTATAAGTTGTTTCATATATCAAAAATTTAAATTTCCGAACCTTTCATGCCACAACCTACTTCTTTCATCATCATGGGTAAGCATTAATGCATAATTTGGTTCAATAAATTCAGAAAATGTGTAGAGTCTAGATTGATGATTTACTTCATCGGTAGAAACCCTAGAATTTGTTAGCATGTCATAGATATCCACTGCATTAGGTGTGAATATCATTCTTTTTCTGGTGCCAGAGTTTTTCATCCATTACACGGAGAGAATATTGACGAAAATTTTGGGAACGTGTAGCACATTCTTGAACCTTCCATTTGTGAGTTCAATTCTTCATTTTTCAGTGACCTAAACTGGAGATTTGTCCCCCATCAGAATAGGAGGACCTTTGCATGCATATAATGAAGAATAGACTTCTTTTGTGGTAGTCGTGTGGTGTGATGCTCTCGAATCTACGATCAAAGCATCAGGAGAGGAGTTGATGGAAATCAAAGCATGGCTATAATTATCTTTCTTGAGGTTCTAATCTTATGAATTATTCTTCTTGGCACCCTCGGGGATGTGATATCCAAGGTTGTTTTACTGAAGTATTTGGGCCATTTAATCTATCTATTTTTGCATACAGCAGATTCTGGATGGAATACTTTATGGAAGTAAGTGCATTTATCCCCTTTTATTCCCTTTCCACCTTTGGATATAGAGGCATCGTTGAATGGTTTTGAGTACCCTTCCTTCTTTGGATTTGGAAGTGATTTTATATTTTCTTTTTCTTTGTATTTATGATATTGATGACTTATACCATATTGAACAGTAAATTCATGCACATTTGGGCCTTTGATTTTTCCCATATCGATGAGCTTGTTCTTCCCTTGTGTCAGAGACTCGATAAAGGCCTCAAGAGAGGGAATCATCTAGGTGGCTCCAGAGCTGAGCCTAAATAAATGAAATGTAGATACAAACACTGAGTATTATGGACCAAGTTTGGAGAGAATGGTAAGAACCATTTTTTTATCCTCCTTATATTTATCAACCCTGCAAGCCTTGAGTTGCAACCACAAATCCTTATATTTGGTAAATAAATATTGGAGATTGTCAAAGGTTTTTGGATCCAAAGTGGGAAATTCCACCTCAATCATATGTCCCCTCATCTCGCCCTATTTTCCAAAAATCCCTTCCATGGTGGTTGAATCTTCATTGGGAGTTTTACAGGATGATATGTAAAATAGGAGTTCAGGAGAAATGAGACTGCAAATAGTTCCAAATGCTTCATCCATTCGATTTAGATACTTGGATTTTTCTATGGCTGATGTTGGTTTTGTTTTTGTTTCCAGGGTTAACCTATATAACCCTTTGCCTTGAATATGAATTATCATATTCTCCTTCCATACAAATAAATTTTATGGTGTAAGAATAAATTCTTTTGGAAATTCCATTTTTTCGCTGTCTTCAATCTTCGATACCTGCAAAAAATAATTTGGTGTGTTTTTTCACTAGAATTCCATTAGATCTGATACCATGTAAATTTGATGAACCTGCACATAATAGATCTAGCTAGAAAATGACATACATAATTTGCAGAGAAGAAAAGAAAAGCAGGAGAGAAAGAATGGAAGAATTCTCATTAACAAGAAAAATGAATGATAATTTACACATTATATACTCTGTATAACTCAACTAATGCATGATGGAGGAGAATACAATGTGCCATAGTGGTGTTCTATAGTGATATGGACACACACCAATAGTTATGGGAGTAAATTTCCACCCAGTCTAGTCTATCAGGAAGTTACGAGAGTGAACTGCCACCTAGTCTAGTCTCTTAGGAAGTTACGGGAGTGAACTGCCACCTAGTCTGAGTTAACTAGTCTCTCAGTATTCAATTAACTGAGTGAAACATAGTGAAGTGAGGAGGATATCATGGAATCATGAGTAATGCGCTATTCTAGTGATGATCCCAAGGACAATGCACATTACCTGGTGATGATCTCAATGTTGCATGGTGATAATATCAATGTGGCATCTAGACTCCACTCAACTGATCAAACTGAAGTGTAAAATGAAGAGAATACTCTCCTAGATGAATATTCTACCTAAACTATAAGAGACTGAATAATGACTAATAAGCATAGGGAAAACCTTAGGAAAAATAAATCCTAAGTGTGTTTGAAGTATCTCCAACAGAATCAACCAAGCTATTCAAAATAGCATTCATATCCTTTTAATTGTTTTCACAAAGTTTCTTTCCATATCTATATGTTGGGGGAGCACCAGGTGTCATGTATCTGTCTACTACTACTTTCCAGACATAAAATCCATGTCATTTCACAAAAAATTTCATCCTTCTGCTCCATAAGGCATAGTTCTGACCATCAAAGAGGAGAATTCCATTCTTGGTACACTCCATGATCTACCTTCCAGTGATTACATTATTTCTGAAGGACCTACTTTGATACCAATTGTTGGACTATGATTTTTGTTAGACCAAAAACTACAAGCATTAGTTTCCACCACAATTGTTGGAGTTAGTATCCACGAGAGGGAGTTAACCCGTGTTGTGAAAATCACGAGAAGCATTGAGCCCAATGTCCAACAATCACCTCCGCAATGCATGTCGGGTGAGTTTCAAACTCAACACCTATCACTTTGATAGCAATTGTTGGAATATTCACTAATACTAAGAAAGGGGGGTGAATCAATATTGAGAACTTTTTACCATTTTTAACCATAACATGTAAAAATTAAGTTATCAACAATCTATAACTTATGATTGCATTGAATATATCATCAACATATAACCATAGATACATAGTACGCAAGATTTTTACATGGAAACCCAAATGGGAGAAAACCACAAAAAACATTTTAATATATATGTTGAGTATTACATCCATAGGAAGCAACAACTTACAAAATTTTTCAACACAAATTGGAAGGAGGCACCAACCCCCTACTTAAAGGATCCAACCTAAATGAATCTCCAACTCCCTAGATTCTCCACCTCCAACTGGAAGAAGGCTCCAACCCCCTTGTTTACAATATCCAACCTAAAGGAAGCTCCAACTCTGTATATTCTATAGCTCCAACTGGAAGGAGGTTCCAACCCCCTTTCCTTGCCCCTTACTTCCTCCCGAAAATATAAATGAGAGAATAAAATTTTCATTGTTACTGTCACTGATACTAATACATCATCATCATAAAAATTGGTTCAATCCATTAACCACATAAATATTATTCTAATATCTCCAATAATATCCCCCAAATCATACACCCAATATCACCAAGATATGCATCAAACAATGTGCCAAAACCTCCAAGATATGCATCAAACAATGTGCCAAAACCTCCAAGACATGCCTCAAGCATGTGAAAAAATCCTCCAAGATATGCCTTAATAATATACCCACATCTCCAATATATGCCTCAAACCATATTCCAAACCCTCCAACACATTCCTCAAGCATGTGAAAAAAACTCTAAGATATTCCTTAAGAATATACGAAAATCTCCAAGATACAAGCCTCAAAACATAGAGAAAAATATACCTTTCAACATCTAAAAACTTGGTGCATGAGATCACAAATCATCAAACCTTCTTTAACTTCAGCATCAATAGAGTAGCAACTTCTTAAAACTTTTCTTAGCCTCATAGGACTGGACTAGGCAATGAGCAGTGCCTCACGTGACGAGTACATAAAAACCAGTGGGGGGCTCACATGAAACCATATTCTTGACCAATGGGGGTTACCTCAGATAGGGTTTCTCGAAAATCCTTCACACATATGCAATTTTGATAACTTCATCCTTCACACGATTCTACTAATTCATGTGTCCTAAGATATCACACACTTGCTTGATGATTAAATGAGATATTCTTGATGTGTATTTATACACTTCCATGTAACTTCTTTACTTAATATTTGAGTCGACCTGTAACTTCTTTTTTGCAAGAAATTTTCTCTTTTACTTGACTTTATGGCCAACTTTTAACTTCTTTGATGTTAGATCCAGGGATTCTTTACCATACTTTCGGGATTCATATTTAAGAGGGCATAACTTCTCAACTATGACGAACCACATAGCATGCCACCTATCATTGGAAATGGCATGATGAGGAATATCAATATATGATGGTTCTAAATGCATTTTCAATGTCCTTCATGTTCATTTTATTCAATTAAATTCAGGTTCCATGACCATGCCTTTGGGGCTTCTTAACCACTTAACCATATTTCCAGGTCTTCCTGTAGACTTCTTCAAAGTGTATTCCCATGAGGGCCATGCTTAAAGCTATGCCATAAGGGAAAAAATTTGGATACTTCTTCAAAGACACCCATCACTTTGAGATGATTTTGAACTTCTTTTAGGGTTACAATACTCCTCAATCCTTGAGGTCAAGAACACACTCTTGGAACCCATATCACATTTTACACTCACAACACACCCCCTGACCCCATGTGGAATACCATGACTCCAGATCCATGTACTACATTCATGTTGCTCCTACCAATATCCTCATACATATCTGAATTAGACACTGTGAAACTCGCGAACAAATATTATGCCCTTGCCATGTGTCATTGGCTCTCACTATATAAGAACAATGCAATCCTCCAAGGAAGGCCTCCTTCTTACCCTAGTCAAAATCATCTAATGAAATTCTTCCCAAGTATATCCTCCAAGTCACAAAACTATTTTTGCATACCTACACTACAATTGAAGATGTTTCCTCTCTCTGAACAGTCCCAAGTTGTGGATGGACACTTAGTCTAGTTCACTCTAGACCATCAAAACTCATATCTACAATTTTCCTCATCCTCCTAGGTCAAATACCTCATACACTGTCATACCTTCAAAATTTTCAATTCTTCACTCTCATGAATACTCTATATTGTCAACATGACATACACACGAGCCATCTTGTCTGTGCCAAAGAACCTAAACTGCACCCATTGCAACGCACCATGACAAGTCACTGGAAGTCCATCCACAGGGTTAGAAATATGTCGCACAACATATTGGTGTGATTCGTTCTCTCTACCGATCTACCATAACTCCCAACCTGTCACACCATCGAGATGAAATATCCCACAACTCCTCATCTAGAAATTTTTCTCCATGTCTCAAACCAGAGACAATCTAACCCATTTCCATATACAATCGTCCTTGTATCTCCCTCTCAGAGTTATCATCTGTGACCTATCAGGAACAAGAGCAAGAGAAAGAACAACACTCTTCCAATGTTTTATCCAAAAACTGTGTCTCAAGATGATCCCCTTCTCTTCATATCCCATAGCTCTGATACCATGTCAATTTTCACATGAAACTCAATGTGACTAATTTCAAATATGAAAATTTCTTCCTAGTGATCTAACACTAAAACCATAGCTATTATCACTAAACAACTTTACACTAAAATTATTGACTGAAAATATATGCAACGAAAACACAGCGATCGAAGATGAATTATCAATACACATCAGACAAAATTTCAATTCTATAATATTGTTATCATCAGCAATCCTAAGGGAAAAACTATCCCTCCTAGCCAATACAATATCCCCAAAATCTGAGGACAACCTTGTCCTCCAAAATCACCAAAACTGAGAACAACCTTGTTCTCCAATGATTATAAAAATAAGAAAACCAAACCTCAACAATATTCTTGAAATATCCTCTTCCCATGAATCTATTGTAAACCACCTATATGACTAGCCGATGTCAACTGTTAGCCTATATAGATCTGTTCCTACCCAAAAAATCAGATCTGTGATTCACCCTACCAGAAACCCGTGTATATATGGTTTTTTCTCCACTGCAATCCATGTATACCCTATACACAATTCATCCTTCTAAAACCTACATATCTACATGATTCATCCTTATGCAACCCACATATATATGTGGTTCGTCCTCCAACAAACTTTATATTTAAAAACAATTATCTCCACTTGTGTGGCTTTCTTCACTTCTCCTTTTAGGGACAGATTTTCCACCTTGCATAATTTCCCTTTTCTGAGATCCCCAATCCTCCTAGCACAAGTGTAGAATCACTTTTTCTATATCCATCATGTCTCCAAACATGATCTACATGATATTTAATGTCACAATGACCTCTCCTCTTTATACACAATCCTTAGGGGTCAACATAGAAGCCCCTCTACAAGTCAACAACAAATTAGGTTTCCCTTGTGGGTGTGAAGCCCCAACAAAAGCCCACAAATCCCATCACCAAAACCATGAAACCCCCACTCAAATCCAAGAGGGTTTTCACCAAACCAAAAGTGTGATATGGTTCCCACGACGTTTCGCATAGACCCAACACCTAGATTCATGTGAGAATACTTTCTCAATGCTACAAAAATCAACAATTCACTCGGAGATAAGTCTCCTAATTTTCCCCAACAAATGATGTTTCACATTTCCCCAAATTTTCTTACATGGAAAAAATTATAACATACATTTTCATGGCATGAAGGGGCCATGTATCTCTATGAATATCCCACATACATGCATCATGTGACTAATACAAATCTTAGGATAAAATTAAACATGGATTAAATTACAGTAATAAAACAAGGTTGCAAACTTATCCTTGTCAGTTAAATAACACATATTTTATTTAGCACTCTTGATCCCCCCGAGTTGTTGGACACACCTACCACACTTAGAAGGGGGGGGGTGTGAATGAGTGTGGGTTTATTTTTCCCAAAACTTCCCTTTTACGCAAAAATCATTCGTTGGCATTCAACATTTACTCATTACTCATTGTTTTCATTTATAACCAGTTAGATCTAAACATATATCAACAACATATATCAGCAATATATCATCAACAAATCATCTCCACAAGGAACACAAAGAACACAAGATGTATGTACAATTTTCTTTTTATTACATACTACAATCCTTGGGTTTTTTTAACAACAACTGAATAGAGTACAACTCTACAACAACACCAGATCTATATGCAAGACTCAACTTACATCCTCAACACCAACTGAGATGAGGCAAAAATCCTCAACATATATCAATTTGTCACAGGTACACGACCTGTCGATAGTGCAACACGTGTCTGTACGCACCCTACCAGTAGTACAGCCCATGTGTGTATGTGGCCTGTCTATAGTACATCCTGTGTATACCTTCTGAGAAACTAGGGTTTTTCATTTCATCACATACTCAGATCCTTCAAAACTTGCAATCATATTCTCTTATGTTTCTCACTATCCAATCTGACCCACAACTAGTCATAACACATCCAAGCTCTCCAATAGCCTACTCATGCTTCTCAACCATACAATATGAATTCTACTCAATCATGTATAATCAACTAGTATACTATAGAAATCATAACAACACTGAATCATAAAATTGTTTCTCACTGCATCGACCAACATAAACCACATCACAACACCCATACAAAGAATTCCTTAAGCATTCACTACACAACAAACAAGATTATCTATCAAGATAATAATATCACCATACCAGAGTCTCAGTGACAGATCTGAGTCCATAGAGTGAATATTTGGAGCCTGCTTCAGTCCTCAACAACCATTCATTAGCTCAAACATCAATCTCCATGAATTCATCCACTATACATGCCCTGTCTTCATACAGCCCACGTATGTACATGCTCTGGCCTATTACAACCCGCTTATACCTCAGAAACTAAGATTTCTGAACCTCTAAAACTTTTGTCATCATGATCTTAGACATGCCAAAAATTTGATGCGTTCATGAGATCCTCCATACCCTTTCTCTCTCAGAATAGATCTTCAATCATGCTCAAGAGATACACACAAAAGATACTCACCAAGATATGCAAGATATTCTCCCAAAAATATTCTTTTCACAATAGACCCTAGCCTCTTATTTACACTCTTCATCTTCTAGGTCACTTAACCCATTTCTATGTCACTTAACCTATTTTCCTTATTTTTAGGGTTAACCACTTTCCATGATTAGAAATTTCTCCATTACTTTATCATTTAAATATTCCTCCTTGACTTTGTCACCTCACTTTATCATTTAAATAATCTTCTTTGATTTTGTCACTTTACTTTATTATTTAAATAATCCTTCTTGACTTTGTCACTTTAATTTATCATTTAAATAATTATTTCTTCTTTTCAAGCACTTTGACTTATTTGACTTTTGGGGGCTTCAAGCCAACATAAGAGGGTCCTCCAACTTCGTAAGGCCATAACTCTCAAACCATGAGGAGTTATGTGACATTCCACATACCACCGGAAATGGTATGACAAACACTATCCATCTAGGAAAATTTCACTAACAAGTTCACCGATATTCAATTCATTATTCTCCAATCAAGCATGGGTTCTCCAACCATTCTTCTAGGATAATTCAACTATAAAGTGTCTTCCTGTTAGGGATTTCACCATAAGGAGACCACTTTTGAGTTCATCCATTTGTGCACTTTATCAACCATGATAAGAATATAATGATCAATCTTAACTATGCATCATGTATCAATGACAAATCATTGATCCATATTCATCTATGCATGAAATCATATGCATCACTTACTTGATGTCTATCCATTCTCATCAAGGAAAATACATATTACATTTGAAATGAATCATCAATCAATCAATCCTTTGGCATCAATCATCAATCAATCAATCAATCACTTGACATCAATCAATCAAACCATTGGCATCAATGACAACATGATCCAACAATCTCCCCCTTTGGCACTGATGGCAATACCAACATTGATTTCAACACCAATTACCAATTATTGATGTCAACATGTAGATAAGGCATGCTCTACATCAATATGTGACTATATCTCCATATCAATAATCATCAATCACATCAATGTGACTATCTCTCCCCCTTTGACATCAATGGAAAAGGGACATTCTTCCCTTGGGGCTTCTCCCCCTACTTGAACTCTCCTTGGGGATGCTCCCCCTGTCTAAATTCCTTTGGTCTTCCCCTGAATAATATCTCCCCTTTTGAACAAGGGATATCACTCTGATGTATTGCTGAAGGTACAATGCTCATACTCCCCCTAGAACTATGCCTCTATGCTCTTTCTTCAAGTATAGGGGTCTTTTCTCCTCCTATAACTATGGGAAGAAGAATAACTCCCCCTATGGGTATGTCTCCCCCTATCTTCTCTACAATATGCTACCATATGACGATCCTTGGACCTGTCATGCATCAAACTCATGCCATACCAACCATCATGAAACAAAAGATATGTCAAAAATAGATAATCATGAGTAGAACATCGCCCAAGTACATCATGTACCAATTGTGTGCCGATCATGCACAACACCCATGTACATAAATACCATACAATGTGCCATAATATCTCATCAATGGAATGTATCAACCATATGACAACATGTGCATGTACCAATATGCCAACCATGTGCATCTATCAATATGCCAACCATGCCCACCATGTGCATCTACCAACATGTGAAACAATGTGCATATACCAATATGCCAAACAAGTGTCATATCACTCATGATATGTCTCCACCATGAACCAAGTGCCATAACCATGTATCTCAAACAAATACCAATTGTTGTGCTAATCAAGTAATACCAATGGTGTACTATCATCAAACATATGCCATCTATGAGTGTACCAAACATGCATATCAACTTGTATCACCACATGTACCAAGCAAGTACTTCAACCATGTACCAATACTACAACATGATGAATCCTCATCGACTTACCAACTACATGTCCCAATATGTAGCCCATCCATATTCCAAATGCATGCATCAAATTTTCAACAATTAAGCTTCCAATAATACATCGTAAGATATATCAATGAAACTTCAATATATGTACCATCCATGTACACCAACCAATCAGCATCAATCATCCATTTACTACAACAAATACTAAGCATCCAACAGTACATGTACTAGTAGTATGCTTCAATATATCAATGAAATTTCTAGCTAGCATCATCATGATATATCACATAACCAAGGTGCCATAACTTCATTGTCATAACCAACATTGTTCTTCAATAGAAAATGCCTCAATCCATACTTATGGGTTAGTGTCATGCATACAAGATGACCTTTCATTTTATATCATCACTTTACATAATCCAATATGTAAACATGAAAACCTGCAGCAAATAGTGTCAAAACCTGCAACAAACCATGTCATACCCTACAACACAGAGTTATACCATCACATCAAGATGCAACGCATGTGCATTGCCTTTTTCTCAAGGCTTTACCACATATACGTGTCCTACTGCACAAAAGCTCACATATGTACGTGACCTATTCAAGTTCAGTCGGCGAATGTACACGACTAATACCACTGTCACCTGCGTATGCTTCAGTAAATGACTTACTATAGCTTCCCTTAAAGCTTCCATTATGCTCTGGTTGCTCATTCTTTTTCACCCACTTCTAAAGGTGTGCCTGCTTCTCAGAACTTGAGATTTGAGCATACATCTTTTCAAAGATGTCTCCCTTCCTTACTTCATTCCTTCTTCTAGCCATTCTATGAGAAGTCCTCATCATGGACTTTCTTCTTGTGTTCCATCAATCCTAGGATTTGTGGCCAAATCCACTACAGCTGTAGCATCTCATGGTGTTACAGTGAACAACAATGTGTCCTACTTGATCACATCTCCAACACCTTATGGTGTTATAAAATCTTCCATTATATTTCCTTTCATAAGATCTACATTCAAAAGATTTGTGATCATATTCATTACATGAATAACAATGCCCATGAAAAATACTTTCATACCTTTGCTTTGGTGTCCCAAAGATAGCTTCTTGATGTCTTCCTTACTTTGTTCTTTTGAAATTTTCTTTGCCTTGTGTATATGGTTGATTTGCAACATTGTCTTCATCCTTTTATTGACTTACCTCATGATTCTTTGAGGTTCTTGCTTCAACATGTGTATCTTCTTTCTTGTATCTAAGACCTGATTTATCATCTAGTGGTATTTGGCTTTCCAATATCTCACTCAAGATTTGTGAGCTATTCAAGAATTTATTTGACTTCTCTATTTTCTTTCTAAGATCAACAACTTCAGCTTCTAATTTATGACATTACTCTTCCTTTTCATTTATTTGATTATTCAATAGTTTCTCTACCCTTTTGGCTTCTTCAATTTGGGTCTTGAGATGGATAATAGTTTCAAGACTTTTGCTAATTTCATCATGTACCTTCTTATCTTATTTTTCATTCTTTAATCTTGTGATCTCTTCTTCCTTTGCTTCTAATTTAGTTCATTTAGTTTCTTCTTGTTCTTTGAGCATTCCCTTTAACTTCAATATGTGCCTTTGACTCTTCTTAAGAAACCTCTTAGTGTTATCCGAAAGATAGCTATAGTCTATATAATAATGATCATTGCTATATTCATATCAACCATTTTCAACCCTATTTTGAAGTTCTAATAGATCTTCTTCTATCCTTTCCATGAGATTACTATCATCAATCTCTACACAAACTATTTCTAGATTTTCTTCTTCACTTGTAGAGAAAAATTCAACATCATCATTGCAATAAAGGGTTTTTGAGGGTTCTTTACCTTCATTTGAAATATCTTCATGATCTTCCTTTTTTCCAACATCAACACATGATTCTTTGCCTTCATTTGAAATGTCTTCAATATCTTCCTTTGTGCTATCATCACTTGACTCTTTGTCTTCACTTGAAATGTTTTCAAGATCACATTTAGAAATAATACAATCAAGGGTTTTTAGAGATTCTTTACCTTTAATGATCTTGATGGAGTGGTCTTCAATATCTTCCTTCTCCTTCTTGCTTTGATATGTCTCCTCTACCTTTAGCCATAGATCCTTGGAGGAAGTGCATTGTCCCATGCTCTCTTTGATAGGGCTTGAGAGTCCACTAAGAATGGTCTTGAGAGCCAATGAATCATTCTTCTTTCCTTCCCTTTGAGCTGCAAACTTTGACTTTCTCTTCAATGAAACTAATCCACCAATGGATGCCTTCCAAATATCTATTACCATTTCCTTCAAATGTACTCTCATCTCTATTCTCCAAGTAGAATAGTTTACCTCATCAAGGATTGGAACTTCATTATCCATTTTTGTGTCCATGGATATCCTCCAAGCTTGTTAAGGCTTATAGTGAAAGCCTGCTCTCATATCAATTGTTGGACACACCTACCACACTTAGAGGGTGGGTGAATGAGTGTGGGGCTCTTTTTCCCAGAACTTCCCTTTTACACAAAACTCATTAGTTAGAATTCAACATTTACTCATTACTCATTGATGTCATTTATAACCATTTATATGTGAACATATATCAACAACATATATCAGCAATATATCATCAACAAATCATCTCCACAAGGAA
>JASDQU010104906.1:332982-348218 GCA_032191745.1 Picea mariana | reverse complement strand
AAAACTATCCCTCCTAGCCAATACAATATCCCCAAAATCTAAGGACAACCTTGTCCTCCAAAATCACCAAAACTAAGAACAACCTTGTTCTCCAATGATTATAAAAATAAGAAAACCAAACCCCAACAATATTCTTGAAATATCCTCTTCCCATGAATCTCTTGTAAACCACATGTATGACTAGCCGATGTCACCTGTTAGCCTATACAAATATGTTCCTACCCAAAAAATCAGATGCGTGATTCACCTTACCAGAAACCTATGTATATATGTTGTTTTCTCCACTGCAATCCATCTATACCCTATACATGATTCATCCTTCTAAAACCTACGTATCTACGCGATTCATCCTTATGCAACCCACACATATATGTGGTTTGTCCTCCTACAAAATTCATATTTAAAAAAAATTATCTCCACATGTGCGACCTTCTTCACTTCTCCTTTTAGGGCCAGATTTTCCACCTTGCATAATTTTCCTTTGTTGAGATCTCCAATCCTCCTAGCACAAGTGCAGAATCACTTTTTCTATCTCCATCATGTCTCCACACATGATCTACATGATATTTAATGTCACAATGACCTCTCCTCTTTATACACAATCCTTAGGGGTCAACATAGAAGCCCCTCTACAAGTCAACATCAAATTAGGTTTCCCTTGTGGGTGTGAAGCCCCAACAAAAGCGCACAAATCCCATCACCAAAACCATGAAACCCCCACTCAAATCCAAGAGGGTTTTCACCAAACCAAAAGTGTGATATGGTTCCCACAATGTTTTTCACAGACCCAACACCTAGGTTAATGTGAGAATACTTTCTCAATGCTACAAAAATCAACAATTCACTCAGAGATAAGTCTCCTAATTTTCCCCAACAAATGATGTTTCACATTTCCCCAAATTTTCTTACATGGAAAAAATTATAACATACATTTTCATGGCATGAAGGGGCCATGTATCTCTATGAAGATCCCACATACCTGCATCATGTGACTAATACAAATCTTAGGATAAAATTAAACATGGATTAAATGACAGTAATAAAACAAGGTTGTGAACTTATCCTTTTCAGTTAACTAACACAAATTTTATTTATCACTCTTCATCCCCCTGAGTTTTTGGACACACCTACCACACTTAGAGCGGGGGGGGTGAATGAGTGTGGGGCTATTTTTCCCAAAACTTCCCTTTTACGCAAAATTCATTAGTTAGCATTCAACATTTACTCATTACTCATTGTTGTCATTTATAACCAGTTAGATATGAACATATATCAACAACATATATCAACAATATATCATCAACAAATCATCTCCATAAGGAACACAAAGAACACAAGATGTATGTACAATTTTCTTTTTATTACAGACTACAATCCTTGGGTTTTTTCAGCAACAACTGAATAGAGTACAACTCTACAACAACACCAGATTTATATGCAAGACTTAACTTACATCCTCAGCACCAACTGAGATGAGGCAACAATCCTCAACATATATCAATTTGTCATAGGTACGCGACCTGTCGATAGTGTAGCACTCGTGTGTACGCGCCCTACCAGTAGTACAACCTACGTGTGTATGTGGCTAGTCTGTAGTACAACCTGTGTATACCTTCTGAGCAACTAGGGTTTTTCATTTCATCACATACTCAGATCCTTCGAAACTTGCAATCATATTCTCTTATGTCTTTCACTGTCCAATCTGACCCACAACTAGTCACAACACATCCAAGCTCTCCAATAGCCTACTCATGCTTCTCAACCATACAATATGAATGCTACTCAATCATGTATAATCAACCAGTATACTATAGCAATCATATCATCACTGAACCATAAAATTGTTGCTCACTCCATCGACCAACATAAACCACATCACAATACCCATACAAAGAATGCCTTAAGCATTCACTACACAACAAATAAGAATATCCATCAAGACAATAATATCACCATACCAGAGTCTCAGTGACAGATCTGAGCCCATAGAGTGCATATTTGGAGCCTACTTCAGTCCTCAACAGCCATTGGTCAGCTCAAACTTCAATCTCCATGAATTCATCCACTGTATGTGCCTTGTCTTCATACAGCCAGTGTATGTACGTGCTTTGGCCCATTACAACCCTCTTATACCTTAGAAACTAAGGTTTCTGAACCTCCGAGACTTTTGTCGTCATGATCTCAGACATGCTGAAACTTTTATGCGTTCATGAGATCCTCCATAACCTCTCTCTCTTAGAATAGATCTTCAATCATGCTTAAGAGATACACACAAAAGATACTCACCAAGATATGCAAGAGATTCTCCCAAAAATATTCTTTTCACAATAGACCCTAGCCTCTTATTTACACTCTTCATCTTCTAGGTCACTTAACCCATTTCTATGTCACTTAACCTATTTTCCTTATTTTTAGGGTTAACCACTTTCCATAATTAGAAATTTTCCCATTACTTTATCATTTAAATATTCCTCCTTGACTTTTTCACCTCACTTTATCATTTAAATAATCTTCTTTGATTTTGTCACTTTACTTTATTATTTAAATAATCCTTCTTGACTTTGTCACTTTCATTTATCATTTAAATTATCATTTCTTATTTTCAATCACTTTGACTTCTTTGACTTTTGGGGGCTTCAAGCCAACATATGAGGGTCCTCCAACTTCGTAAGGCCATAACTCTCAAACCGTGAGGAGTTATGTGACATTCCACATACCACCAGAAATGGTATGACAAACACTATCCATCTAGGAAAATTTCACCAACAAGTTCATCAATATTCAATTCATTATTCTCCAATTAAGCATGGGTTCTCCAACCATTCTTCTAGGATAATTCAACCATAAAGCATCTTCCCATTAGGGCTTTCACCATAAGGAGACCACTTTGGAGTTCATCCATTTGTGCACTTTATCAACCATGATAAGAATATAATGATCAATCTTAACTATGCATCATATAACAAGGAAAACACATCGATCCATATTCATCTTTGCATCATGTATCAATGACAAATCATCGATCCATTTTCATCTATGCATGACATCATATGCATCATTTACTTGATGTCTATCCATTCTTATCAAGGAAAATACATATTACATTTGAAATGAATCATCAATCAATCAATCCTTTGGCATCAATCAATCACTTAACATCAATTAATGACATCAATCAATCAAACCATTGGCATCAATGACAACATGATCCAATAATATCCCCCTTTGGCATTGATGGCAATACCAACATTGATTTCAACACCAATTACCAATTATTGATGTCAACATGTAGATAAGGAATGCTCTACATCAATATGTGACTATATATCCCTATCAATAATCATCAATCACATTAATGTGACTATCTCTCCCCCTTTGACATCAATGGAAAATGGCCATTCTCCCCTTGGGGCTTCTCCTCCTGCTTGAAATCTCCTTGGGGATGCTCCCCCTGTCTGAATTCCTTTGGTCTTCCTCTGAATAATATCTCCCCTTTTGAACAAGGGATATCACTCTGATGTACTGCTGAAGATACAATGCTTATACTCCCCCTGTGACCATGTCTCCTCCTGGAACTATGCCTTTATGCTCTTTCTTCCAGTATAGGGGTCTTTTCTCCTAATATAACTATGGGAAGAAGAATGACCCCCCCTATGGGTATGTCTCCCCCTATCTTCTCTACAATATGCTACCATATGACGATCCTTGGACCTGTCGTGCATCAAACTCATGCCATACCAACCATCATGAAACAAAAGATATGTAAAAAATAGAGAATCATGAGTAGAACATCACCCAAGTACATCATGTACCAATTGTGTGTCGATCATGCACAACACCCATGTACATAGACCAGGTACATCAATACCATACAATGTGCCATAATATCTCATCAATGGAATGTATCAACCATATGCCAACATGTGCATGTACCAATATGCCAACCATGTGCATCTATCAATATACCAACCATGCCCACCATGTGCATCTACCAACATGCGAAACAATGTGCATATACCAATATGCCAAACAAGTGTCATATCACTCATTATATGTCTCCACCATGAACCAAGTACCATAACCATGTATCTCAAACAAATACCAATTGTTGTGCTAATCAAGTAATACCAATGGTGTACTATCATCAAACATATGCCATCTATGAGTGTACCAAACATGCATATCAACTTGTATCACCACCTGTACCAAGCAAGTACATCAACCTTGTACCAATACTACAACATGATGAATCCTCATTGACTTACCAACTGCATGTCCCAATATGTAGCCCATCCATATTCCAAATGCATGCATCAAATTTTCAACAAGTAAGCTTCCAATAATACATCATAATATATATCAATGAAACTTCAATATATGTACCAGCCATGTACACCAACCAATCAACATCAATCCTCCATTTACTACAAAAAATACTAAGCATCCAACAGTACATGTACTAGTAGTATGCTTCAATATATCAATGAAATTTCTAGCTAGCATCATCATGATATATCGCATAACCAAGGTGCCATAACTTCATTGTCATAACCAACATTGTTCTTCAATAGAAAATTCCTCAATCCATACTCATGGGTTAGTGTCATGCATACAAGATGACCTTTCATTTTGTATCATCACTTTACATAATCCAATATGTAAACATGAAAACCTATAACAAACAGTGTCAAAACCTGCAACAAACCATGTCATACCCTACAACACAGAGTTATACCATCACATCAAGATGCAACCCATGTGCATTGCCTTTTTCCCAAGGATTTACCACATATATGTGGCCTGCTGCACAAAATCTCACGTATGTACACAACCTATTCAAGGTCAGTCGGTGTATGTACGTGACTGATACCACTGTCACCCGCGTATGTTTCAGTAAATGACTTACTATAGCTTCCCTTAAGGCTTCCATTATGCTCTAGCTGCTCAGTCTTCTTCACCCACTTCTAAAGGTTTGCCTACTTCTCAGAACTTGAGCTCTGAGCATACATCTTTTCAAAGATGTCTCCCTTCCTTACTTCATTCCTTCTTTTAGCCATGCTATGCAAAGTCCTCATCATGGACTTTCTTCTTGTGTTCCAGCAATCCTGGTATTTGTGGCCAAATCCACTACAGCTGTAGGATCTCATGGTGTTACAGTGAACAACAATGTGTCCTACTTGATCACATATCCAACACCTTATGGTGTTATAAAATCTTCCATTATATTTCCTTTCATAAGCTCTACATTCAAAAGATTTGTGACCATATTCATTACATAAATAACAATGCCCATGAAAAATACTTTCATACCTTTTCTTTGGTGTCCCAAAGATAGCTTCATGATGTCTTCCTTACTTTGTTCCCTTGAAATTTTCTTTGCCTTGTGTAGATGGTTGATTTGCAACATTGTCTTCATCCTTTGATTGACTTACCTCGTGATTCTTTGAGGTGCTTGCTTCAGCATGTGTATCTTCTTTCTTGTATCCAAGACCTGATTTATCATATGGTGATATTTGGCTTTCCAAGATCTCACTCAAGATTTGTGATCTATTCAAGAATTTATTTGACTTCTTTATTTTCTTTCTAAGATCAACAAATTCAGCTTCTAATTTATGACATGACTCTTTCTTTTCATTTATTTGATTATTCAATATTTTCTCTACCCTTTTGGCTTCTTCAATTTGGGTCTTGAGATGGATAATAGTTTCAAGACTTTTGCTAATTTCGTCATCTACCTACTTATCTTATTTTTCATTCTTTAATCTTGTGATCTCTTCTTCCTTTTCTTCTAATTTAGTTCATTTACTTTCTTCTTGTTCTTGGAGCATTCCTTTTAACTTCAATATGTGCCTTTGACTCTTCTTAAGAAACATCTTAGTGTTATCCGAAAGATAGCTATAGTCTATATAATAATGATCATTTCTATATTCATATAAACCATCTTCAACCTTATTTTGAAGTTGTTAGCGTCAAAGGTCACTCCTGGATTGCTTGCAGGAGCAGAGCCTGACACCCATCAGTTTAATGTCATGATTTGTTTATAAGGGATGATCAAATGGAGGTAAAGACTCGAGGGGATATCACTCTAACTCAGGGACTGGGTCTGGTACATAAGTAACAAAGGAGGTCTTGATCCAACTTCATCCAGTGGGTTGATAAAAGGGTGAACAGGTGGAAGACTTGGTGAGAAGGGTGAACAAACGGCTTTGGGAAATAGGCTTACGGCTATTCGCAGAAGAAAAACTCTGAATGCAAGATTAGCTTGGTTCAGGGTCTCAAGGAACTGAGGAGGACTTGACTGGATCCTCCAATTCCAAGCCACTCAGCGCTGGGAAAATCACAAGGACTGGCTAGAAACATCATAACTGCTACAGTGATCCTATCCAACATCATCCTATAACAGCTATAGCTCGACTGGATCTTCCCATTCCGAGCGATTCTAACACAGTGTAACAAAGATGTAAAAGAAACTAGCATTCATCAGGCAAGAAATCTCAAGAGTTCATACATAACCAGAGCATCAGTGCTTCATTAAAGATTTACAACTGGGAGCTCAGCTCAACCATCGATAGATACAAAAATGGCGAAAATGCCTTCATATATTTAGAACAATAACGACAACGAAATCAAGACACTGCATTGAAGGCTTTGCATCTGCATGGATTTCTGACAGTCAACCTTTGAAAGATAGTGCAACTTATGTCAGACACAATCTAATTCTTTGACAGTTCCAACGGCGAATTGACGTGCTTTTAATTCATTGTCGTGCTTTCCCATTATGGCAGAGGCGATGTCTAACCACCACCAACCGCTTCAATAACTGCTTCATCGAGATTGAGGATGGCCCGACCACCTTGGCACCCTCGGGACGTGGAGGGCCTCCCGCGTTGCCACCTGGAATAACTGACTGGCCTAAAGAATAGGCGTGGAGACCAGCGTGGAAGGTGGGGCACGGGAGCGGAGTGATGGGGCCAAAACAGCGAGGAGTGGAGTATGAAGCAACGAGGGGGTGAGAGAGGTTATAGGGGTGACACATGGAAAAAGGTGATAAGCGAAGGAGGCGGGAGAGTATCTGTGATGGGCACATTTTAGGGGGAGGCTGACATGGAGGGAAAGAGACACATGCCAGGTGGTGAGTGGATGATGAGAAGGAAGGAGGACCATGCAGACCAAAGAGGGGAGGTGGATGGATGACACGCGGCAGCAGGAGAGAGTTTATTCTGGAAGATGACATGACGGGAGAAGGGCCCACGCAGGCTAAACACAGAACAACTGAGAATGATGGAATCACACGAGCGTCGTTGAGCCGGGCGCTAAGATCTCGACTGTCGGAAAGCTGTGCCCCCAATTTTGGACCCCCCCCTTCGCTTAAAGGTAGAAAGGCAGGGGGGTCCCAGAATTTCTCTTATGGTCATTGATCCGGGCGCGCTGATCTGGGTCGTTGAAGAGATGCGCTTCCGATTCNTCCGCTTAAAGGTAGAAAGGCAGGGGGGGTCCAGAATCACATATGCACCGTTGATTTGGGTGCGTGGATGTACGCCGTGCAGACTTGATTTTCATTTAATCATGGGCGCATTAGCACCCCGAACCTAGGACAAGTGGGTTTTTAACCCATTCCTTTTCATCCTAACCCCCCTTACAAGAAATATCGCTAACATTTGGCTCCATGGGAGATAGAGTCTTCCCTGTGATGCTCTAAGAACATTTTTGCAGATTCGGTGCCTTGTTGTTGGGCTATGGAGTCATTTATTAAACTTAAAACAAAAAAAAAAAACAATATTTACAAAAAAAAAAGAGCCAACTGCGGCTCACAGAAAACATTTTTTCAAGAAATGCCCATTCACTGGGCCACTAAAAACCTCTTTGCCTTCCAGATCCTGCAACCTGTAGGTATTGTTTGAAAATACTCAAGGATCTTGAAAGGCCCAAACCAGAGGGCATCAAATTTACTATGTTTGCCTCTTTCCTGCCTTGGTGCATCCCATTTGAACACCAGGTCACCCTGCTCGAATTCTTTCTTTTTTCTCTTCCTGTCAAAAGCTTGCTTGATCTTCTGCTGATGATTGTAGGCTCTGTCCATGACTTGTTCTCTGATCTGCTGCACTTCCACCATCTGATGAATTCTTCTTAGCACATGTTTAGGTTCTTCTTCAAGGTCCTAGAGGAATTTTTCCACCGGTAAGGCGAGTTGAGTGGGGAAAACGACCTCTATTCCGTAAACCATTTGGAAAGGTGAGATACCCGGGGATTTCTTAGTTGTTACCCGATCGACCCAAAGAGAAAATTTGAGCTTTGAGTCCCAGGCCCTCTTATTTTTCTCCAGCAGCCTTTTGATAAGCTTGATTAGGCTTTTATTGGAGGACTCTGCCAGTCCATTTCCTTGAGGATAGTATGGAGTAGAGTGAACCAGTAAAATCCTAAATTGTTCACAGAACTTGACGAGAGGCTCGGATCTGAAGGGGGCAGCATTGTCAGTGACAATCTTGCTTGGGCAGCCAAATCTGGCTATGATGTCTTCCAAGAGGATGATGATTACTTTGTGAGAAGTGCTCCTGGTGGGGACAGCCTCTATCCACTTGGTGAAATAATCAGTTGCAGTGAGGATCCATATATGCTGGCCACTTGAAGGAGGATGAATCTCTCCAATGAAATCCAATCCCCACTAATGAAAGGGTGCTGAAACTACTACAGGCTTTAATGGCAGAGATTTGAGCTACTGCTTTCCTGAGAACTTCTGGCACTTGATGCAAGCCCTGACTTCACTGCAGACATCAGTAAACAATGTAGGCCAGTAATACCCAGCCTGGAGGATTTTGTGGGTTGTGGTCTTCCAAAAATGATGACCTCCGCAGAGACTACTATGGAAATCGAACATCACCTTCTGGGCTTGCAGCGGGTCCAGACATCTTAATAGTATCCCTAGAAGGTCTCTCCAATACAAGGCTTGGTCAATGAGGCAATATTTCACTGCTTTGAGCTTTAAATCTCTAGCCCTACTCTTTCCCAATCCATCAGGGGGCTTTAATTCTTGCAGAAAGTACAAGATATATCTGTACCAGAGACATGCTGCTAGTGGTATGATGGTCTGAGAATTTCTGTTGGATGACTCAGCTTGCTCATTGATGAAGTTAATCCCCAAATCCTTGCAATTAGATTTAGCAAGCAGCTTGTCCATACCTTTCCCCTTTATCGTCTTGGTGGGCTTAATCTCCAGGTCAAATTCCAGGATCTTGGCGATCCATGTACCCCTTCTCCCGTCTATGTTAGGCTGTATAAGAATGTCCTTAGCAGAGGTTGAAGGGACATATGCAGTGATTTTTGAGTGCAAGACATAGATCCTGAAATCTTTGAGAGCTTTCACCAATGCATAGGCCTGCTTCTCCATGATCTCGTAGCGAAGTTCAGCATCTCTCAACACCTTGTTGTAGAAAGCAATAGGTTGCTCTCGCCCTTGATCGTTTTTCTGCAACAAGACTGCTGCTACCGAGTCATCAGAAGCAAACGAGAAAATCAGGAAATCTTTAGAGTAATCCGGATTGGTTAGCACAGGTGCCTCAATCAATGCTTTCTTTATTTGGGCAAAATATTCCCTGGGTTCAGTAGTCCATTTCACTTCATGGCCCTTCTTGAGCATGGTTGTGACGTGTTTTACCAGCTTGGCAAAGTTCGAGGCGAATCTCCTCAAAAAGTTTATCTTCCTCAAAAAGGCCTGGAATTCCTTCTTGGACCTGGGAAGTGACAGGGTCTGGAGTGCCTCTACCCTGCTAGGGTCAATCCTTACTCCTTCTGCCGACACTATATGACTTAACAACTTCCCCTCTTTCATAGCAAACAATGATTTCTTGGGGTTTAAAGATAGGCCATACCTCTGACACTTCAGGAAAACTCTCTTTAGGTGGTAGCAGTGCTCTCTATTAGTCTTGGAGAAGACTTTGATGTCATCCAGATATATCACCACAAAATGGTCCTTTTCCCCAATGAAGGCTATGTCCATGGCTCGCTAAAATGTTTCTCCCGCATTCATCATCCCAAAAGGCATTTTGGCATACATGAATGTGCCCCAAGGAGTGGTGAAGGCTATCTTTTCTCTGTCCTCAGGCATGACTGATATCTGATTGTATCCAGAGAAACCATCAATCATGGATATTCTAGATGCACCGGTTACCTTCTGTAGTATGTGTTCCATGTTGGGCAGGGGTAATTGTCCTTCCTGGAGCTTCTATTCAGGTTCCTGAAATCAATGCAGAGTCTGATTTCCCCACTTTTCTTTCTCACTAGAACCAAATTGGCCACCCACTCAGAATATCTCAAGGGGACAATGATCTGGGCATCCAGCAGCTTCTTTACCTCTTTCTCCATAACAGGTAGCAGCATGGGACTTATCTGTCTCATCTTCTGCTTGAATGGCTTAGCCTCCTCTTTTAGTGGGATCTTGTGCTTAATGACTGATGTGTCATACGTCTTGAGGTATTCGTAGGTCCATACAAACACATCAACAAACTCCTTCAGCAACTTAGTATATTTGGCCCTCTGCTCCTCGGTCAAACTCCTTGATAGCCTGACAAACTTGGGCTCCTCCAGTGTGCCTATGTTTCACTTAGCTGTGTCACCATCATCACCTGAAACTTTACCCTTCACTGCCACATCATTTCTATCAAACAGTCTTTCTAATGGGACAAGTCCCCTCAGAATGTAATTGCTCGATAATTGAACAATCTGGTGATCAACAATTCTATTTAAAAGCTCCCCAGGGTGATGGTCACCTTCCATGTCAGGATTCTCATCTATGTGCAATGTAGAAAAGTCATCGATGGACTGGAGAAATTTCTCGATTTCCTGATCATCTTCAAACACTTTCCAGTGTTTGACGTTGTCCGGTACAGAGGGTCTGTATCTTATTTCAACATCGGACCCGACAGTGGGCAACGCAGGGACTTCGAGCAGGCTAGCTGTGAAAGCTAAAAAGTCGACTGGGGCATTTTCTTCCCTTGGAATGTAGGAAATGTTAAAAGCCGAGAAAAAATTATCAACAAGGTCCCATACCTCGTTCCTGTAATTCCTGAGACGTGGATGCTTGGCTTGAAAAACATTTTTGACCTGCTGGACAATCAGTTCCGCATCTCCAAACACAACCATCTCCTTAATTTCCATTTCCTTTGCAGCTTTTAATCCCAGAACCAGAGCTCCGTACTCTACCACGTTGTTGGTGACTTCAAATTCCAGCTTGTATGACAGAGATATGGTCTCTTGAGAAGGGGATATGAATACCACTCCGGCACCCGCACCTATACTGGAGGAAGCTCCATCAAAGAACATCTTCCAAACAGAGGTGGCTGGAGGGGGTGTCTCCTGATTAAGAATGGGATGCTTTCTGATCTGTAAAGGAGCCTCAAGGGTGTGGGTGAGTTGTAGTAAATTGGAGCCTAAATCAGTGTCCAAGTCATAGATGGGATGATTGGTAGGGTTGGCTTCATCAATGATTATGTAGGCCAGCTGGGCTTCTCTGTATAGTCTTCTATGTTCCCCTCCAAACACTAGGATAGTGGCATATGTGAGGTCCATCTGCAAGGTTCCCCCCAGTCTTTTTATCCAAGATCTTGACAACAACATGCCAAACTTAGGGGGAACATCAACTACCACAATATCCATGACCATACTTTTCATGGGCACCTGAAACAAAGAAACTGCTAGGTCCTTGATTACTCCCAAACATTGAACCCTCCTGGATTTGAAAGAATAGAGGTCATGATAGGCTCGAGTGACTTCTAGTCCTAACTCTTCCATGACAGTTTTGGGCATGAGGTTGTGGGAGGCCCCTGAATCCATAAGGAAATTATGCAACACTTTATCATGTATGTTCAGGGATGTGTAGAACGGAGGGGATGCATCATCTCTATCTTCTACCATGGGACCTAGGACAACTGCAGGCCTTTCATCTTGAAGGTTTATGGAGTCTTTGAGTGGGTATGAGGCTTCAGATTTCAACAGCTCAGAGAAGCATTTTTTGAATTCCCCATGTCTAATTAACTCAGTGAGTGGCACCGAAATTCTAATCTTTTGGAGCTCATGTTCGAAATTGAAAAAAGATACAGGTTTTGGGATTTCTCTAACTTCAGGAACATGATTATGGACAATGGGAGAGAGAGGTTGAGCCTTCTTACCTTTGTGAGCGTCTGCTACTTCTTTAGCAGGTTTTTCTGTTCTAGTGGATGGCTCAGGAACATCAGGTGTTGCTGCCCCTTTGTCGGACCTCAGGTGTTACCTGCCTCGACCACCGCTAGCTTTGTCTCCCTTGCTCAATTCATTTAGCTGACTGTCCATGAGAGACTCTTCATAGGCTTTCCGAGTGAGATGAGAAAAAGGAGGGGTGTCTTCTAAGCAGTGGATCTTAGGGTCAAGCTCATCTATTTCCCTTTCCTTCTCATCGGCCACCAGATTGTTCTGAAAAGGGGGCTGAATTCTCTGGTCTTCTTTGTCTCTTCCCCTTTCCCTATGCATAGTTGGGGGAGCCACATTATTATTTGGCCTCCTGAAACCTCATTTATTTTCGGTGTTCTGAGGGCCCTTATATGTTTGTTTCCTTTCCACCTTCAATCTCTCCACTTCTTTGGTCAGAAACTTCATCATCTCGCTTAGCTCATTCACTTGAGGGTGGGGCACCGATGGGCCAGAAGTTGAGGTTTCGGATCTTCCTTTTCTTCTATCTGTTTCAGCTTTGTTCCTTAGTCTGTCAGCTGCCAATATGTTGGATTCCACTTCTACGGCAACATCTTGCATTTGAGCTAAGGAGGTGGCTCTTCTTTCTCTTAATAGCAGGTAGAAATCAAGATCAAATGCACCAGCATATGAAATTTGGGCAGAGGCTTCTGAGGGATTTATCTCTGCAAGGATCTTATTGTACATCTTATTAAATATTTTGGAGAAGTCAGAGACAGACTCTCCTTCCATCTTTCTCAGAGACCCAAACTCTGTCATGTAATACATGAAATCTTTTCTATCTCCCCACTGCCTCATGAAAATGTTATCTAAGGCTTCAATGCCAGCGATAGATCCAAGAGCCAATCCTCTGAACCATTTCCTTACCTCTCCATCGAGGCTTTGGACAAAGACTCTCATCCAGAAATATTCGTTCTCAATATTCAAGTTATCTGCATAACTGTAAAAAGTAGCTAGGTGCTCCTCAGCAGTTATATCCCCTTCCCCCATGAACTTGGGCATATATTTCAAATAATTTCCAGCAAGGAGGGGATTCATAGGATGAGGGAGGATTAAAGGAGCATATCTAGCAGTAACTATGGCATCCATTCTATTCAGAGGAGGATTAGCACCAGCCATAGGGGTATTAGGTAGAGGAGAACTCGGAGGAGAAGGAGTGTGGACTAGAGATGTCGAAAAAGAGGTTCTTGGAGGAGACAACGGAGAAAACAGGGAGAGAGCCAAGGGACTTGAGTGTGCAAATGCTTCTCCCTATTCAGTAGTATCAATAAAAGGAGGGGTCGTGAAACCTTCAGAGGCTTGGGGTCTGTGTTGAGGCACAACTTCCAGGGAGGGGGGAGTGACAAGGATCTCTCTTTCTGATACCAGACCAGTAGGAGAAAACTCAGTAGGAACACTCCCAAAGTTCAGAAAATGGAAAACCTCAGAGGAAGGACGACTAGGAAGATGAGCACAAGAAAATGGAGTTCTCAAAGAAGGGGATGGCATACTACCTGTTTCGGTGATTGAAGCTTCTTTTGCNGCCTCTCGAAGCCACAATGATAGAGGAGGTTCTCCCCAGCAGAGTCGACACAATGGAGTCGCCAGGTGCACAGTAGCAATCTTCAAGTTCTGATATCTGATGCACCTTCAGAATCAGTTGATCTTTGTCATTCAATCCTGGGGAAAATATTCAACTTCGTCCCCAGCAACGGCGCCAAAAAATATTAGCGTCAGAGGTCACTCCTGGATTGCTTGCAGGAGCAGAGCCTGACACCCATCAGTTTAATGTCACGATTTGTTTATAAGGGATGATCAAATGGAGGTAAAGACTCGAGGGGATATCACTCTAACTCAGGTACTCGGTCTGGTACATAAGTAACAAAGGAGGTCTTGATCCAACTTCAGCCAGTGGGTTGATAAAAGGGTGAACAGGTGGAAGACTTGGTGAGAAGGGTGAACAAACTGCTTTGGGCAACAGGCTTACGGCTATTCGCAGAAGAAAAACTCTGAATGCAAGATCAGCTTGGTTCAGGGTCTCAAGGAACTGAGGATGACTTGACTGGATCCTCCAATTTCAAGTCACTCAGTGCTGGGAAAATCACAAGTACTGGATAGAAACATCATAGCTGCTACAGTGATCCTATCCAACATCATCCTATAATAGCTATAGCTCGACTGGATCTTCCAATTCTGAGCGATTCTAACACAGTGTAACAAAGATGTAAAAGAAACTAGCATTCATCAAGCAAGAAATCTCAAGAGTTCATACATAACTAGAGCATCAGTGCTTCATTAAAGATTTACAACCGGGAGCTCATCTCAACCATCGATATATACAAAAATGGTGAAAACACCTTCATATACTCAGAACAATAACGACAGCGAAATCAAGACACTGCATTGAAGGCTTTGCGTCTGCATGGATTTCTGACAGTCAACCTTTGAAAGATCGTGCAACTTATGTCAGACGCAATCTAATTCTTTGACAGTTCCAATGGCGAATCGACGTGCTTTTAATTCATTGTCGTGCTTTCCCATTATGGCGGAGGCGATGTCTAACCACCACCAACCACTTCAATAACTTCTTCATCGGGATTGAGGATGGTCCAGCTACCTTGGCACCCTCGGGACGTGGAGGGCCTCCCGCATTGCCACCTGGAATAACTGACTGGCCTAAAGAATAGGTGTGGAGACTAGCGTGGAAGGTGGGGCACGGGAGCGGAGTGATGGGGCCAAAATAGCAGAGAGTGGAGTATGAAGCGAAGAGGGGGCGAGAGAGGTTACAGGGGTGACACATGGCAAAAGGTGATAAGCAAAGGAGGTGGGAGAGTAGCTATGATGGGAACATTTTAGGGGGAGGCTGACGTGGAGGGAAAGAGACATGTGGCAGGTGGTGAGTGGATGATGAGAAGGAAGGAGGACCACGCAGACCAAAGAGGGGAGGTGTATGGATGACACGCGGCAGCAGGAGAGAGTTGATTCTAGAAGATGACATGACGGGAGAAGGGCCCATGCAGGCTAAACACAGAACAACTCAG
>JASDQU010104906.1:302527-325099 GCA_032191745.1 Picea mariana | reverse complement strand
TTCACTATTCTCAGTGCACATAACCATATAGGTGTTTGTATATACATATTTTACATCAAATATTAAAGTATCCATGGGTATTCCTCTCACATGGCATATTATATCTCCCATGCCATGTCCTCACAATGGATTTGTTTGGAAGCACCTTGACTTTCCAGTCTGGGATGCACACTAGCTCCACCTGGAAGACTCCTTTGAGCTCCATCTGAATCAAATTCGAATCAGTGAAATGATTAAGGCCATACACATAATTTTCAGTAAAGATATTTGAAATATATTATGCACATTCATGGAATTAAGAAATGCAAGAATGTATGTAGTTGGCCATATCTTGTTTAGTATCTCTCAAATGGCCCACAAAATATATCTTCCAAATTAACATACTTTCCCAAATTTAATGAGCTCTTCTTGGGATTCAATTTCAACAACACATGCTCTCCCATTCTAAATTCTATGGATACTATTCCTTTGTATGCATATTTTTTCTACTCGTCCTATGCTACATTTAAATTTCCCTTGATTTTCACTATCTATTTTCTACCATCTCATTGACAGTCTCTAGTCCAATCACTAATCTATCTAATAGGTTATAAAAACCCACCAGAGTATTGCAAGTTCTTCCATATAAATCTTCAAATGGGATCTTGAATGAAGCATGATACACATTGTTGTATGAAAACTTTAGAAAATGTAGATATTTTTTGTAGTTGGATGGATTATCCATCACATATATCTCATCATCTCTTCAATCACTTGATTAAATATTTTTTTCTTCCCATCTATCTATGGGTGACATATTGTACTAAAGTTTGTATTTGTGCTAAATACCTTGAACAATCCCTTACAAAAGTTTGAGGCAAACTTGGAATCTTGATCTGGCACAATTGCATTGGGCACTCCATGCAACCTAGAAATTTCTTTCATATAAATTTCAACAATGTTAGCTACCTAATGATTAATCTTGGATAGAACAAAATGTGTAACTTTGGTCAAATTGACCACCACCATCATCATTGAATCATGTATCCTTGTTGTCCTAGACAACCTAGTGATTAAGTCAATGGTGATTAAGTCCCACTTCACCTCTAGAATTGAAAATGGTTGTAACAAACATTTTGGGTGTCCATGCTTAATTTTCATCCTTTGTCACTCCATGCATTTGGATATGTAATTAACTATGTCCTTCTTCATGCCTCACCAAAAATCTTGGCCCCTTATTGCTACAATTGTATTATAATATATTGGATGTCCATCATATGGAACATTATGCTTCTCTTTTAACATTAAATTCCTTAACTCACTTGAATTTGGAACATAAACTATGTTCCTTTACAAGAGGATCCAACCCTCTTCCATCTTATAATCTTTGGATTTATATTGTAAATTACCTTATTTTACTCTTTCCTTGACTTGTAAATATTGTTGCTCTAAATTTGCAGCTCCCAAAATTCTATCTTTTAAAATAGGTATACACATACTTTTAGCTATAGCATGCATCTCATGCACCCTCCTATTGACACTAGTACATTGGGCCTGCTTTTTGATAGTTTACCAATGGATTTTCATCATAAAATGTCACACTTGCGATGAAGCCTTGAACCGATTTTCGTCACGAAGTGGTCATCAAATGAGCAACGAAACAATGTCTTGGTCGTACATTCGAAAATTATCGACTTAAAAATTTGGCCGAAGTCTATCAGAAGTGTGTAAAAAATATATTAGAATTCTAATGGATATACGTCGAACCGACCACTAATTTTCAAGACGAATCGAATTTATCGGTCTTTCACATTCTTGTTAGATGTCCAATGGAGGGTTGTCGAATGGATTCAAATATTAGCGCTGAAGTTCTTGTATCAACGATGAAAACTTTTGTCACTTTGCATCAGTTGATCGATGGGAAAATACACAAGCTTCGTCAAATGTTCTACCAACCAAGCCATGTAATTAAAAAAAAAAAATTCCAAAAAGGGGATGCCATGAACAATGATTATATTTCTAAAACAATAGATCATTAGATGGTTTCTATGTCATCGGTTTTAGCATATGACAATGCTTCCTATTTTAAGTATTTTAATATTTATCTAATGCAAACCTATTGTTAAAACTCTTCAATTAACCTTCTCAATAACTTGATTTATGAAATATTATTCATGACAAATCAATAATCACCTTAAAAATGCACTTAAAAAAACTATATAATCCTATCTCTTTTATTTTTAATGAATACTAATATGTGGTGAACATGGATATTAAAAATAAACGAAACAATGTCCTTCCTTTCCTTTGTAATAAACTTGTCCCAAGGGCTATTCATTTCTTGAAATATCGAATCTCAAGTTATTATGACTAGACCAAAAATTCCTTGACTCATGTGAGTGGAATCCATTCATTCTTAAGATATTACAATTAACAAATTTAAAAATCATAATATGTGTGTGTGTGTGTATGTATATGTATATGTATATGAGGTAATCTTGATCATGTATTTACATGTCATACTCTCATTGGAATCTTATCCAAGGAGAGGCATGAAACAGGTATATTAAGGGAGATGTTGGATAGTATAAGCTCTAATCTCCAAAGACTAAATAAACTTTATCTAAAAAATTGCAATTGTCAAATTGTTGGTCTTTTAAGGAAATATAGCCAATTGTTTATTAAAGTTACTAAAAGCATTATGAAACAAGTTTAAATATATAATCTCTTATTTATGATGGTCCCCCATTTTTCATGGACAATACAAATAAAGGATGTTTTCCCTGGTCATACCAACATACTATTGCTACCCCAGAAGAAAAAAATTGCTATAGATTTTGGATCTAGCTAGACAGATGCAATATACATAAGTTTGGTTTATTGTTATAATACCCTATAAGATAAAAAAAACAAAAACAAAGACATTGGTGGAAATGATGAATAGGAATACATATATAGTATCTCTTAGAAGCATACTAATACTACCATTGAATATATGTAATAGGATTGTTCATGTGTTGATATGTTTACTATAAAATACCAATCAACAAATGGAAACAATTATCGTGATCATGATCACTCTAGTGTCCTCAATCAATTTGTAGACAACCTAGCTTAGGAACCCACTCATCTACCACTTACAACATAGGAAGGAATTCCATTCTCTTCAGTTCAATCTCTTAGAAATTTTCTTCCTCTTTGTGCTCTTCAACAAAAGAAGAACACGTTATATCTGTTGAAATTCCTTTACTCCATCACCTAGGTATATTGTTATCTAGTGATTTCCTTAATGCAATAAGATTAGCATCTCACAAAACAAAAAAACACTGCTAAAATATTCAAATAAAATAAATCTAGCAAAATAAAAACTAGAAACCAAATCATGCACACATAAACACCAATATATTTGGGTAGATACCCCTAGAAATAAATCAGAGGGAAAACTAGTGTTGAGAATGATTTTATTATGCTAAAATCAGGTCTCCTGTAACATGGATAATGGCCCACTGAGAGAAATAAAATTGAATACAAACTTGACAAAGTATGTTCCATTGTACGACCCATATCTGCACACTTTTTGAGGTATACATGACTATCCCTTCTGCACACCCATGTATACGCATCTATATCCACTAGATATTGTGTACATGTACGAAAATACTGTACACAAATATTCATATAATTTTGTACTGTACCATAGGTGTAGTCATCAGTCTACAATCCTCCATCATGAATCTCCTTAACATATCTACTACATACTTCCCTTGACCAAGGAACATCTCACCTGATACGTACCATATATCTAACCCCAAGAAATAATGCATCAATCCAATGTCCTTCATCTTGAACTCACTAGCCAAATATGATTTGTACCCTCTAATAAGCTACTATGCACCTATGAGAAACAAATCATCAACGTATTGAACCAATATGAGTGGATCTTCCCAAACAAGTATGTATTACAAGTTAGGATCTTCCTCACTCTTGGTAAATCCCATACTCTGCAATTGTTTGTCAATCCTATAATACCTTGCCGTGGGTCCCTGTTTGAGTATGTATAAGGCTTTCTTAATCCTACACACATGAGAATCCCTCCCATGTACTTCAAATCCCTAAGGTTTCTCTATGTATGCTTCCACCTCAATGATCCAATTGAGGAATTTTTTTTTTAAATCAATTTGTTGTATCGTCCACCTCATAATTGAAGCAATATAAATAATGGCTTGAATGGAAGCATACCTAGTGACTGGATAAAATGTATCCTTGTAGTCCACTCCCTCTTTTTTGGAGAACCCTCTCACCACAAACCTCACCTTGAAATTCTTGATGCTACCATCTACAACATGCTTGATCTTGTAGATCCACCTTGAACTTACAAATGAATTCCCCTCTAGTGTTAGAACTATGTCCCAAACATCAATCCTCATAATAGGGGTGTACTCCTCTACCATGGAATCTCGTCATACCTACAAGTGATGCACCTACATATATGTAAATATACATATACATGCTTAAAAGTATGATATGGAGGTTGAAAATTCGATGTGTGTGAAAGGAATGGAAAAGAGTGCAAGCCGTGAACTTGCATGCCAAATTTTTCTCTATGTTATAAACGCTAGAGTGCATGGGTTGATTGTGTTGTAATTTTTCCTATTGTGAAGGTTGGTTTTTAAGAACAAATAAAATGAATGAATAAATATAAAAACGTATAATTAATGCACATGTATAATGTATGGATATATGTATGCTAAAGGAATTATGGGAATGTTAAATAGGCATCGAGTAAGACGGGAGATTGTACTTTCCAGGATTGAATACATATCATGAATACATAGTTGACTTGTGAGAAGGGTTTGAATTTGTCCTGATAAAATAATTGATCGGGGGGAATGTGTTCCATTTTCTCAAGAGAATCTAGCGTATTTAATGAAAGAGAAAAGGGAAAAGGATGCTTCATTTTCATGATGGAAGGCAACATGATTGTATCTTTGATTATTTCAGGGAAAGAATTGTGAAAAAATCATGAGTAATATGGTGTAAATGAATGTACATAGTACAATAGTAAAGTGAGCTTGTGATGGACACACAACATATTGATGCATGTAGTTGAATGCATAAAAATACATTAGGGAAGAAAACAAATAGATGAACATGTTTGAATGTGTAGTGAAATGAATGCATGTTTATATCCCTTATATAATATTAGATAAATCCCATAACTAATAAATCTGAAATTGATTATGGTGTTCGCACAGGGGCATACTGGGGGTTCATCTCCAACAACGCACCAACAAGCCCTAACTACTTTCCCTTTCGGCAACACCTGCGAAGCAAATGCAGTCTCACCCAAAGTAGTGATAAGGGGTTGCAGGACACAGGTGTCTATAACTAGAGGAAATGCAGAGTGGATTCAAAGTAACAACACACAACCACCTAGTTATTCTTTATCTTTCTTAAACCTATTGTGCAAGTTATATCTCATATCTAACACAATATCACAATAGCAGCATATCAAATGACAAAGAACACTGTATCAAACACACATAACACAAGATATATGTGGTTCACCCTCTCTCTAGGGCTACGTCCACATAAATGTGCTTTATAATATACTAGGTGAAAGAATACAGTTTTATCTGTGCTCTTAGCTTGCATATCTCTCTCTCTTTCTCTTCTTCTCTATCTCCCCTCCCTACGCACCTAGCTGCAAGGTTGATCTTCGCACCTAGCTAAATATCTTACAACACTGACAACTCACACAACACAATACTTCTCTCTCAACAACAATCACTCATCATAACATAATCAAACCCATCCCAGGTCTTCTTGACCTTTATTTATATATTACAATAGCTCAACGACAACCTTAGGCCGAAACCTAGGTGTCAAAACCCTAAATTCCAAAACCCTAGGTGTCTAAAACACTAGGTCAACTTGACCCACGTTTTTAGGGCTTCGCCAACCTGTCTTTCCTTCTTTCCCATGAGGTTCTCCAAAGCATCCATTGGCATCTTTTTCCACTTGCTGAGTTTTCCACGATCCATATACCTTTCTTATCTGTCTTCCTAGATCTCCTTGTCTAACAACTTGCTTTATCTTATTATGCTCCATCGTTTCTGCTCTTTTGCTCACTTCAACCCAATATCAGTCACTGTGTCTTCTGCATAGTTTGCATTTTACCTTTTCTTCCTTGATCTTCACTTGCTTCCATAACCAAGGGCCAATAGGCCCCCAACACTCACATGTGACTTGTCCCAAGGAAATTCAAGTCTGAATCTTCTTTTTCACTTCGACTATAGGCTGCGCAGGGCAGCCTGTGCATTTTTCTTTGTCCCTCCCTTTTGTGTGTAGAATGTCTTTTTTGTGTCTGGTACCCAGTTTCAACTGCAATGGTACCTAGAACCTTCTTTTTATGCTTTTACTGAGAGTTGTGAGGCAACTTCTTGTCATAGTACTGTTTCAACTAAATTCCATTGACCAAGCCTTCCTTCCATTCTCCATTCAAAGTCTTTAATTGTGCATCTCCTCCTTCTGTAACATAGGAAACCTCATATGGCCCAATCCAATGTGTCCTGAACTTCCTTGGATGTTTCATGAACTTACTGTCATATACCAACACCAGATCTCCTTGCTTGAAGGCTTTCTTCTTGATGTTCCTATCATGGTAGGCCTTTTCTCTTTCCTTCTGTACCTGCTGATGAAATCCTGCAATAAATATGTCTTCTTCTATTTCTACCAACTGCACAAGCCTCTCTTGAATAGCACCAGTGTCATCCATATCTGTAAAGGATGCAATTCTGAGACTAGTAACCAAATATTCCATAGGTACAACTTCTTCTAGGTCATAAACTAGCTTAAATAGAGTCTGCATTGTCAGCTTCTTACAAGTAGTTAAGTAGGCCCATAATATTGCTTGTACTCTCAAATCCCAGTCATCCCTGTTCACACTGCAAATCTTCGTTAGTGTTGTCTCCAAGATCTTATTGAATGCTTCAACTGTCCCATTCGCTTGTGGATGGTAGGGTGTGCTCTTCTGATGGTGAACTTCAAATTCTTGAGTCAAGGCTTCAATAGTCTTGTTAATAAAATGTGTACCTTGATCGCTCATGAGAATATTTGGGCATCCAAACCTTCTTATGATATCATCAAATATGAAGTGCACAGTTGTAGTTGCACTAGAGTCCTTGACTACTCTTGCTTCAACCCATCTGGTCAAGTGCTCTGTCATAGTGATTATGTACCTTGCTCCTGTGCGCTTTCCTGGTGGGTTTATAGGTCCCATGAAATCAATGGCCCATTTCTCAAATGCTTGTAAGGTTAGATGAGGTGCTAAGGGAATCTCATCTCTTCTGGAAGGTTTCCCAACTATCTGGCATACATCGCATGCCTTATAGTATTCCTTAGCATCTATGTGTAGAGTAGGCCACCAAAGGCCATCCCTAAGAATCTTTTGTATTGTTTCTTTCCCTGCGTAGTGTCCTCCTTCAACTCCTTCATGTTCTTCTGCAAGGATCAATGGTTTGTCTACCTCCATAACACACCTCCTCAATATCTCATCAGGCCCCATCTTGTATAGATGTCCAACGATAAGAGAAAATTCTACAACGTGCACTACCAATTGTATGTTCACTAGGTGCCATTCTTGTAGACAAGAATTGTACTATCTCTACAAAGTGGTCATCAACTCTTTTGATGGCTAGCAGTTGTGCATCTAGAAATGTATCCTCCAATCTAGTTGGTTCCTCTCCATTCTATAATCTGGAAAAATGATCAGGTCCCTTATTCATTATCCCTTCTTTAACCACAATTTCAAAATCATATTCCTGAAATAGCAACAACCATCTGCATATTATTCCCCCCAACACTGGCTTGTTGACTAGATATTTCAGTGAAGAGTGACCAATGAGTATCTTAAAATGTCCTCCCATCAAATAGTGATGAAACTTCTACAACGCATACACCATGGCTAATCCTTCTCTCTTAGTAGTAGTGTAATTAATTTCACTTGTAGATAGTTTCCTTCCAGCAAAGGCTAATGGATGGTCAATATCTCCTGCTCATGGTTGTGATAACACTTCTCCTAATGAAATAGAATATGCATCGACATGCACATGAAATTCCATGTTCCAATTTGGGAAAACAAGAATAGGCGTAGTAACCATTTTCTGTTTCAGTGTGTCGAAGCTTTGTTGGCATTCTTTTGTCCATTGGAATTGACAATCTTTCTTTAACAACTTCTGCATGGGTGTTATTATCTGTGCACAGCCTTTGGTGAACTTCCTGTAGTATCTGGTGTGTCCCAACATAGTGCACAACTATCTAACTAAAGTAGGAGGGGGTAAATCAACAATAATGGAAATTTTAGATGGATCTACCAGCAATCCCTACTTACACACAATATGGCCCAACAACACTTGGAAGGGTGAAAAGAAGATGCACTTTTTCATATTTCGGGAAATCTGACATTTCCTGCACTTATCCAACATTAGTATTAGACATTCAATATGATCTTGCAATAAGATAAAAACAATCCAAACATCAAAATATGCTTCCAAAAATTTATGTAAAAACTCCTTGAATGCTTCGACCACCACCCTGGAAAATATGGTTGGTGCATTATTCAATCCAAACAACACCACTGTATACTGGTAGGATCCCCATTCTATGGCAAAGGTGGTCTTATGGTGATATTCCTTGGCAATCCTAATCTGGTGGTATCCTGAAAATCCATCTGTGGAGGAGTAAACCTCCTGTCCTCCCACATTTTCTAACACTTCGTCGGTGAATGGTGTAGGGAATAGGTCATGCAAACAGGCTTCATTCAACTTCCTGAGATCTACATAGATCATGATCTCTCATGTCTTCTTGTATTGGACCACCATAGGGCTAATCCATCTGACTCTTCAATAGGTTCTATGATTCCTGCTTCCAACATTCTATCTAATTCAATCTTCACTTTCTCCTTGTATTTAGGATTCAGTCTGTAGGGTATCTGCTTGACTGGCCTTCCATCTGGTTTCAAAGGGATATTCATTTCACCCATGGGCCCTTTAATGCCCTTCATATCAGTGAACTTGATTGGAAACAAGTCCCGATATTCATGCAATAATTCTGTGATTTTGTCAATGGTGACATCATCCCAGTAATCTCCGACATTAGCAAGCTTGGGTGCTTTCTCTGTTCCAATGTTAAATTTCTTGATCTTGATTGGCTGTCTAATGAAAGGTAGCTCAAATCCTGGTCCTTATACATCTCTCTATCATTCTGTTTCTGCGATGTTCAGATTCCTAGGATCATCATCTTCATTAGCATTGATATTGTAACAGCCTTGCAATTTCTGAAGAGGCGCAGTCCATTCATCCTCTTCTTGATCCAAAGGGAAGTTAGGTGCCTCATCAAACACTTTCTGTCTTACAACCTGTAATGCTTGATCTACTATAGGATACTAACTTTCAAATAAAAATGTGGCTACAAAGTTTTGACTCATACCGTACCAATTTGCAGTGGTGAGGCACAGTTCTACTTGTAGATACCAATTGATAGGTGTTGTGTCTAGAGTGTTAATAAATTTATGCACCCACTTCTCTTGATAAATGTTGCTCCAGGATTCCTTTCAACTTCACACATGGTATTTCGAGTAGCTCTGACCTACATACTGAACTTTGCATCCTTCGATGTTGTCTAAAAATTGTGTTGTCATCAAAGTGCGACATTGCACCCATTCTGCGATGCTCTTATTATGTGTTCCCCACCATATCATTGGTGTTTCTTTCAAAGCTTCATCCAATGCCAAAAACCTTTGTTGTGTTGGTACAATTTCTTCAAATTCTGACAAGAAAGTTTCCAAATGATTTAAACCATCAAACGTGGGTAAGTTACTTACTTTTGTTCCAATCCCGCGGACTTGTCTGGTCAATCTGGTGCATCTCCATGTAGACACTTCATACATATTGTTCTTCCAATTCTTTAGTGCTTCCTCTGAGTCTGATGAACATGCGTTGTCACTTAGCCAGCTTAAATTCCCATCTATTGTAGGATTAATGTAATCCTGTTGTCTTGCTATCAATTTATATATATTCTCGAGTTCATATGCATGGTCTTCTTCTCTGATGGGTTCTGTGTATCTTCGACCTTCATCAGGATCCAAGGGTGCAATGACCCTAAGGCCATAAACATTGAATTTCATTCTTATTTTCTTCAAGTCAACAATAGTAGAATTGTTGAAAGCCTAGTCAATTCCTAACAACGCAGGATAAGGACAACTATCATCAACTATCTCAATTACTTCAAAATCTGCAAATGTCCTCACCCTGTCGATGTCCACAGGGACATGCTCCAGTCTCCCAAAGGGGCTTACTTCCTATTTATTAGCCATCCTAAGCCTGATAGGGGAATATATTAACTTAGGTTTTCCCATCAGTGCCCAGTTCTGCTTCATCATGACATTGACTTCTGACCCTAAGTCGAGGACCACATAATCTATATCATAATCTCCAATCTGAGCATTCAGGTGTAGTTCCTTATTTTTCCTTCTCTTCTTGGATAGTTTATGTACTTCTTTATTCAACAAAGGATCTACCCTTCCTATTTCACATTGTCATACCATATTTTGTATTTCTTATATGTCTTTTTCATCCTTAATCAACTCAATAAATGTATACAAGAAACTGACAAGTTTACTCACCTCTTTTCCATCTCTGAGCAAAGTAGACTAATCAAATTCCAGAGGCATTCCACACTCTCTTAATTCTGGTCTATCTTTTGATGAAGAAGCCTGATCTCTTCCAAACTCTTTTCTTGCCTCTTCAAATGTCTACTTTTCTCTCTTTGGATCAAACTCTTGTGTCTTCTCTATAGCTTTTCTGACTCCTGATCCTTTTGTATTATTACCTGGAGTCACTCTGTCTTCTCCTATAACAACGCCTCCTCTAGTGATAACAACAACTCTGGGATCTACTCCGCGAGGTTCTACTTTGATTAGTTGTATTTGTTGGTTTCCTCCTCGTTTCTCTTGAAGTTTGGCTAACAACACAGGGAAATATTCAATGACATGTTCAAATGAGTTGCAGTAGATGGAAGTGGTACAAGGGTTCTGACAGTCCCTCTCTAGGTGTCCTGGATGTGCGCAGTTGTAACAAATGACCTGACCTCGACCTCGACCCATACCTCCTCCTCTTCCTCTTCCTTAGAATCCACCACAAGGGTTGAAGTTTCCTCTTCCTAGGGAACTGTACTACGCAGTGTTTCCTTCTTATTGTACTTCACCTTGAATTTTATATGTATCCCTTGACCTTTCATGCATGAGGTCATAATCCATACAATCTCTATCATCATGCCCCATCGACTTACAGAATGTGCAATATAGATTTGTGGGTGTCTGGACATTTTTTGGAAATAGTAACATTCATCAGGGCGATGTCTATTTCTACATACCTCACACCAGGGTAGGGTAACTTGGTTCAAAAGGCTCGGAGCTCCAGAATCCAAGTACTCATGAAATAGGGGACAATGCTCGTTATCATGACCCTCTGATTTTCATCTGATACTCCATATGTCTTCTCTTTTATATTTTCCCTTTTATTTCTTCATATCTTCGACCTGCAGAGATAAGCTAGTTAGCTGACCCAAAATTTGACTCATACTTGAGCTAGATTATCCCATAGGGTTTGATTCTAGTTTCATGGCAATATCCAATGCCTCAGCCTGCGAAATGATCTTTTGTTGCATCAACAAAACTCTGATCTGTGGCCAGAGGGAAGCAATAAACCATTCATTGTTCTGCTTGTCTAGGATCTGAAAAGTCAAAAGACCCGTTAAGGTCTTAAACCTCTGATCAAATTCCCACATAGGTTCAGCTATGCATTTCTTGATTTCTTTCAGTTCTATAGTGCATTGTGACTCCGACTTGGGTTTCTTGAATTCTGTAACCAATGCATTCTTGATCTCATTCAATGGTTTAGGTTGTGGAATTCCTTAGACAAGTTTCATGTACCAACTCTGTTTGCAGTCTCTTAGGGTGGTACTAAACTGAGCTCTCTTAACTACTTCATCAATAACATTTTTAATACTCCATACAACTTCACATAAAAACCAGTGTTGATCAGGATCTTCAGCTCCATCTCCTCTAAAGATAGGTAGCCTCATTTCATCTTCCATAGAGCTTCCTAGGTTTCTTGACTGAATAGGTACTAAACTGCGTGTACCAGTGCTTTGAGTGTTCTGATGACTCAGGTTACTCTGGTTACTTAATGTTGTTGAAACAATAGGAGGATTAATAGTACTTACTTCAACAGTCAGTGCAGTTCCTGAAGTTCCTAATTCTTCTTGGTGAGGTTCTTCAGTCTTCTCTTCCTCTATCCTAGCAGACTCTGAATGCTCTTCATCTGTTAGATCTTCCTCTTCTCCATTGTAGAATCCTTCATGTCTGTATTTATTCTTAAATAGGTTCGCAAGGGGGACTTCTTTGAATGCTCTCCCATTGCACGTGTGTTTGGCCTCTGTGTCATTGTCTCTTTTTGAGTTCTTGAACATTATCTATTTCGATCCAACCAATTACTATATATTCAATATGTTCTTCTCATGCAATAGCATCTTGATCTTCAACTTCAAAAAGTACAAAATTTTTCCTCTAGGTCCCTTAAAGAAATATCTCTCAGCTTGGCTATACGATTCCACTCTGTCAACGAAAAACTCAGTAATATACCCTCCAATGGTGCTATCGAACCAATGATCTACTTCTCTTGACATGGCATTGTCAACTCTCTTGACCTTCTTGATCAGCGCCAACATCCAAACCACAGGTGGTCTGAGTCTGATCTCAAACTGGGTATCTGCTAATCTAGCTAACCACTCATATAGATCCTAATGAATTCCTCCAAAAAAAATCTTGTGTATATTAGTAAAGATATACCTTCCCAACCAATCCTTTGTGATAAGATTAGCGTTCTTGTTTTGGGTTTCAGTGAAGTCATTTGCTTGATATTTTATGCACTTCTGAATCTTTGTCTTCAATGGAAACCACCTTGACATTCCCTCAACAAGATCCCAGTCTCGACAACATAACCATCTATTGGCACAGGGGCAAACACGGGGTTCAGCTCCAACAACACACTAACAAGCCCTAACTATTGGCCCTTTCAGAAACACCTGTGAAGTAGATGCAGTCTCACCTGAAGTAGTGATAGGGGGTTGCAGGACACAGGTGTCTACAACTAGAGGAAATACAGAGTGGATTCAAAGTAATAACACCCAACCACCTAGTTATTCTTTATCTTCCTTAAACTTACTGCACAATTTATATCTTATATATAACATAATATCACAATATCATCATATCAAATGACAAAGAACACAGTATCAAACACACATAACACAAGATATACGTGGTTCATCCTCTCTTTAGGGCTACATCCACATAACTGTGCTTTATAATATATTAGGTGAAAGCATATAGTTCTATCTACACTCTTAGCTTGCATATCTCTCTCTCTCTTTCTCTTCTTCTCTATCTCCCCTACCTGTGTATGCAGCTATAGGGTTGATCTTCGCACCCATCTAAATATCTTACAACACTGACAGCTCACACAACACAATACTTCTCTCTCAACAACAATCACTCATCATAACATAATCAAACCCATCCCAAGTCCTCTTGACCTTTATTTATACATTACAATAGCTCAACAAAAACCTTAGGCTTAAACCTAGGTGTCTAGAACCCTAGGTCAACTTGACCCGCGTTTTCAGGGCTTTGCCAGCCTGTCTTTTCTTCTTTCCCATGAGGTTCTCCAAAGAATCCATTGGTGGATTTTTCTACTTGTTGATTTTTCCACGATCCATATTCCTTGCTTATCTGTCTTCCTAGATATACTCATCCAATGGCTTTCTTTATCTTACTTCACTCCATCTTTTCTTCTCTTTTGCTCACTTCGACCCAATATCAGTCACTCTGTCTTCCGCACAGTTCACATTTTGCCTTTTCATCCTTAATCTTCACTTTCTTCCATAACCAAGGGCCAACATATGGATCGAGATCATTTCATATGGTATTAGATATGCCACAAGAGGGTCTCCTATTGAAGAAGTTCCCTATGGAGAAACTGTGTGAATATTTTTTCAGGAGAACAGAGAAATAACCTTAATGGCTTGTTGGCGCAGGCCATTTTGGAACAAGATTCGAGGAGATATTGATAAAGATAGGGATGAAAATAGAAGAATATGGAAATGCATGGTAATTAATTAGGGAAGTTGGGTAATGGAACAAAGAAGGAGCATGCATCAGAAAACCTAGAAACACATCACCAGAAAAGATGGAAAAGTAGTGCCAGGAAACAAAGAAAGTCAAAGAAAGGGAGAAAGATGCAGATCAATGAGGAAAATGGTTGGATTTTGGACCAGCCGCGATCAGGGAGTTATAAAGTGGACAAATATAATCCACCTAGGGTTAGTGGGTTAGGTTTTTTATCAATTTTGTAACGGGTAATCAACCCCTTTTTGTAATATAAATATATTTTTGTGATATAGTAGAGAATATCTTGGATCATGTTAGATCATATCATATGAGAGTATGATCTTAGAGATAGTTTTTGAGATAGAGAAAGCAAGTTTTTGAGAGATATATTAGATCAAACATTGTAATCGAGGGTAAGGTTGTAAGTCATGGGACGTGAAGCCTAATGCTATCATGTTAGCCTCTGAGTGGAAATATGCATTCTATGAGGGTTATTCCATAGGAATTCTAGGTGGGAGAAGGAAATGTATTACGAGCAACACTGTAACCTTGATGGAGAATAATAAAAGAGACAAGATAGCCAAATCTTTATGGACATAGCCCAGGGGGATGAACCACAATAAATTGTGTGTCTCTGTGTTGAATGATTCTTTTGTTTTTTGTAATTGTTTAGTTATGATGAATGGATTAATCTGTCAGTAGGAAAATGCAACACACAATAGAATAACTAGGAAATTTACTGCAGAATAAACCCTAAATGAATGTAATTGATTAATGAATGATAGATCTAGATATAATGATGTTTTGATGTAACAAAATAGTAAATATGATGTGTTTTTAGGTAGAAATAATTTCTTTCATCCTCACAGAAGGCCCCCTTCCAAGACTGCAGACATCTACGTCTTGCAGTCACCCATAAGCCATATCTAGTGAGACTACATTGTGCACTGTTAGAAAAACAGGATCATGGAACAAAAAAATAAGACAAATGTAGAAATAAAACATAGAAGGTACATAATAAAACATAGACACATATATACGTGGTTCACCTAGTGTGGGCTACATCCACCACAAAAATTTCTAGGTTCTTCCTTTTAATTATCCATCAAAATTAAGGGATACAACCTACATCTCAACCACTATAACTTTGTCTTCTTTCTCTCACATTATCCTTTATCAAAATACAACATTCATGATAATACATAGCCGCAATACAATTACATCATAAAAGAGGGCTTTCTTCTAGGTAAGAAAACCCTAAAATAAATTCTACCATCAAATCTGCAACCTTATAATGAACGATCTAGATTGACTACAAAATTACAATATTTTACAAGGTAAATTTTGCCAAAAGTTTTCTTCTGGGGTGCTTCCCTTGAAACCCCCAGCTAGGGGCCTACAAAGATTAGCGTCACCCCCCCTGGACCCCCTGGTGATAGTTGTGGGGGGGAAATCCCCCCCACACCCCCAATTAGAGAATGGTGTCCAAGCATGGCTAAAACAAAGCTCTGAATCAGGAACATAATCAGGCTCCACAACCAACAATCTCCCACTTGGAGACTGATCACAACAACTCTACTTCTACTACACCCATAGGACTATACTCCACCTTGGACCTGGGAAATTTCTCATCTTCACCTACATGCTTGAAGGCCAACTGAAACTAAGAAGGAACTCAGTTTCTCCCTAGTTACTCCCTTTGTTAACATGTCTGTAGGATTCTTCTTGGTATGTGTCTTTTCCAACTTCAAATTTCCATATTCCAAGACTGATCGTATGAAATAACAGCTGAGATGTATATTCTTAGTCTTCAAATGGAATATTGATTTCTTTTCTAGATAAATTACACTCTCATTGTCATTGTACAACCTGCTATTCTCATTCTTCTTTCCTAATTCCTCCATAAACAACCATAACAAAATTATTTCTTTACTAGCCTTTGTAGTAGCAACATACTCTGCTTTTGTTGTTGAAATGCAACAACATTTTGTAGTTTTGAAATCCAACTTACTATTGTTCCACCTACAGTAAAATCATACCCTGCGGTGCTCCTCCTTCTATCTTTATCACCTTCCATATCTATAAAAAAAATCCATGTAGAACAGTATATGAACCTCCAAAACATAATGCGTGAGTAGAAGTACCTCTGAAATACCTGAGAATCCACTTTACTTCCTCCCAATGTTCTTTACTTGGATTGTTCATATACCTTCTTAGAACTCTCACTACATGTGCAATATTTGGTCTTGTGCAAACCATCACATACGTCAAGATGCCAACTATTGATGAATAAGGGACCGTGGACATGCATTCTATCTCCTCCTATGTCTTGGAACACATTTCCTTAGTTAATTTGAAATGGATGGCCAAATGTGTACTAACTGGATTTTCATTTTGCATTCTAAACCTCTCGAACACCTTTTGTATGTACTCACCTTGAGACAATGTCAATTTGTGATTTTTCATGTCTCTTGTTATTCTCATAGCAAGGATTTTCTTTGCAGCACCCAAATCCTTCATCACAAATGAATTAGCTAATTTCTTCTTGAGAACATTTATATCCTACATATTATAACGTGCAACAAGCATGTCATATAGATACAATATCAATATAATATAACTTCCATTTTCTATCCTTTTAAAATAAACACAATGATCAAAATGACATCTACCATAACCTTGTTCTATCATAAACATGTCAAACTTCAAATACCATTGCCTTGGATATCACTTTAGGCCATACCATTTCTTCTTCAACCTTCATACCAAATTATCCTTTCCTTTGACCTCATCCCCCTGTGTCTATTGCATATAAATATTTTCCTCCAAATCTCGATGGAGAAAAGTTGTTTTTACATCTAACTATTCAATATGAAAATATTCTATTGCCACAAGACTTAAAATAGTCCTAATTTAAGTCATTTTAACAACATGAGAAAATATTTCATCAAAATCCATACCTTTCTTTTGTGCAAACCCATTTACAACAAGTCTATCGTTGTACCGTGTTTTTCCTCCATCTTCTTCTTTCAACTTCTAAACCTATTTATTATGCAATTCTCTTTTTCCTACAGGTAACTGAACAAAGTATTAAGAATGGTTATTTACCAAGGGATCCATTTCCTCTTTCATGCCTTTCTTCCACTTTTTTTTTGGTGTTTACCTATGTTTCCTCTTCATAACATTTTGGTTCACCAGAATTAGTCAACAATAAATAATACAATGAAGGAGAGTATAGTTCATGGGGTCTACTTAACCTAGTAGATATTCTAACAACACTTGCAAGAGTTTGAGTTACCCGTTTCTCTTGTTGTTGTACATTTTGTTTTTTTGGTACCTTTGGAATTTCTTTTTCAATGATCTTATCAAGCACGGTGTATTATGGTTTTTCTTTTTCCTATTTCTTTCCTTGTAACTAATCTTTGTACATGAACTTCTCATTAAATATGACATCTCTACCTCTAATGATTTTGTGATTTTCATAATCCCATAAGCAATAACCAACGATAACCAAAATCATTAAAACCATATCCAATAAAGGTACTCTTCTTGGATTTTTCCTCAATCTTTGTTCTATTTTCTTTATCAATATGGACAAATGCTTCACAACCAAAAGTCTTCAAAAAATAATAGTTTACCTTGTTACCTATCCATGCCTCCTATGGAATTACACCATCCAAAGTTCTTTAAGCTCCTCTATTTATTAAGTAAACAACAATATCTACAACATATTCCCATAAATGTAAGGGAAACCCATCATGCAATCTCATACTCCTTGCATGCTCCATGATTGCCCTGTTCATCCTTTTTGACACACCATTTTATTTTGATGTTCCTGGAACTATTTTCTCTCTACAAATCCCATGGTATGAACAGTAATAATCAAACTCATTGTTGAAATATTCACCTCCATTTTCTGATCTCAGACACCTCAACCTTTTTCCTGTCTCATTCTCAACTAAAGATTTCCATTTCTTAAAAGTGTCAAAAGCATAAAAAAATTTCGAATGCAATAAACCCAAGTTTTTCTAGTTGCATCATAAATGAAAGTAACATAATAACAAGATCCACCAAGAGATGATACTTGAGTTGGTCCCCATACATCTATATGCACAAGCTCTAACCTTCCACTCTTATTTTCTTTTCCGACTCTGAGAAATCCGACTCTCTTTTTTTTTCGATAAACACGATGCTCACAGAAATCCAAATTAATTTGTTTAAGATCTGGAAACAAATTTATTTTGTGAATTATGTGCATCGCCTTCTCACTCTTGTTTCCAAGACTATGATGCCAAAGTGTTTCAGTCCTTCCATTATTTGTCCTTCGTGGCCATCATCATCTTTGTTATTCCAACCAATGGTAGGAATAAATCCTTCTGATATAAATAATCTTCCATCTTCATCTTCCATAACTAGTAGTTTTGGTTGTTAAATTTCTGGACCCTAAAATTTCCATCTTCCACCATTTCTACCACTCGAACCAGGAACCCTCTTTGCCTCTGAGTTACCTTTCGCTATGATACTAGTTGTTAGAAAAACAATATTGTGGAGAAATAAAATAAGACAAATGCAGAAATAAAACACAAAAGATAGACAATACAATAGAGACAAATATATACATTGTTCACCCAGTGTGGGCTACATCCACTAGAGAAATTGCTAGGTCCTTCCTTTTTATTATCCATAAAAATGAAGGGATACAACCTACAACTCAGCCATTGTAACTTCATGTTCTTTCTCTCGCAGTCTCCTCTCTCAAAATACAACATGCACGATAATACATAGCCTCAATACAATTCGCTCATAAAATAGGGATTCCTTATAGGGGAAAAAAACCCTAAAATAACTTCTATCGTCAGATCTACGACCTTATAATGAATGACCTAGATTGACTATGAAATTACAATAATTTTTCCAAAAAATTTGTTTCAGGGGCACTGCCCCCTAATTTCCCGCCAAGGGGGTCTACAAAAATTGTCCCCCCTCCCCCCCTCCCTGCACCCCCCTAGTGAAAGTTGTGGGGGGTCAAGCCCCCCCACACCCCCCCTTAGAGAATAGGGTCCAAGAATAACTGAAACAAACCTTTGAATTAGGAATATAATCAATCTCCACAACCAACATGCACTATGTGCATAGTGTTACCTTCTGGTCTCTAGAAGGTTCGATGGTTTGCAGGGTTTTTATGGAAACCTAAAGTAGAACCCAGGTCATCCTAGAAACCTCCAATAAATGGTTTTGTTGTCATCTGGAACCCAAAAGAATAGATTGGAAGCGACTTGCTGAGAACAATAATGATGATAATGCAGTATTATAAGGGGATATCCAGACCATGGATCCCAGCTAAACAAGATATTGAACGAGGGATGATAACAAAAGAGCTTGAATTTTCACAGAAAGACAATAGAAACCCTAAGTATACACCATGCCAGTATTTGGAGAGGTATGTATTCACTGATCTTCATGAGTGATTTTTCTTTGAATTCCCACATTTGCTGCAGAAGTGGATACTAAGATTAAAAGACACTCACCCAAATAACTAGATAAGACCAGTAGAATGGACTACTAAGAATATTTCACATCTATAAAAAGTCAATCACAAGTTGACACATGTAATCAATTTCTAGCTAGAAAACATCATTGTAGGATTCATTACCGATTTTGCAGTCAATACTGAAAAATCATACACTATTGCAGAGCACGAGTTTTTGAAGTTCCCAAGAGGACGGTATATTAGATCACTCTATAGATTAATCAATATTTTGTTTCATAATAAAGGCGTGATGAAAATGGAGTCTGACAGCTAAATAACTCTGTGCGCATGGGGAGACTAGGGGAAACACTAAGGACAATATGAGGCATGGAGAGGGAGTTAGATAGAGGTAAGAAGAAGGAAATGATGGACCCTTTTATGATGGATGAAGAGAAAATCAAGGAAATAATGGACAAACAGGGAATGATGTGCAGCGGAAGAACCTACCAATATAATATTAATAAGAAGAAGAGGGCAGTATCTAAGAGGGAAGCATTAGAAAGTGATGAAGAAGAGGTAGGGGATATTCGTGCTATGGAGAAAATTGAGGAAATATCACGTACCACATATGGAAGAAAAACCATAGGTCAAGGGTCCAGTGCAAAAAAAGGAACTCCAATTTAGATCAGAATTAGTTTGGAACCCAAACCCCATGTGTGACTAAGACATCAGAAAATAAAGAACCTTTTATACAACCAATAATTAGTAGCAGAAGGATTCCAATGAGTTGAGGGACTAGTGGAAATTCAAGTGGAAGTATGAGTTCAACTAGTAGTAGTTAGTTATCTACACCACGTAGAGATAGTACCACAAATTTTACAATGGCAAGAACAAATCTGACCATTCGACTATCAAAGTTTCAGGGAGAAGGGTTCTAGGACCCATGGAAACATCTATTTATTTGTGAAAATATTTGGTAAGATAAAAAAATCATGGATGAAGATATAAAAGTGGCCCAACTCACAATTACATTAAAAAACTATGCATTGGACTGGTTTGTGAGCCTAGCAATGAACAATCCACAAGGAGCACCTACAACCATTGCAGATGTAAAGAAGGCACTAATCAATGAATTACATTGATCAAGTTCATAAGATCAATATATGAATGATATTATAGAAATAAAACAGAAGCTAGGAGAGTTGGTTTGGGAAATCGATCAAAATTTCAAGTGTTTGAAAGGTAAGTTGAAATATCCCGTAACATATATGCAACATATGCAATTATTTATAAACTCCTTATTTCCACATTTGAAATACCCATTGAGGAAACAAAAGTACCAGAGTCAGGATGAGGCTCTAAAAGCATCCCTACAGATGGAAGAGAATCAATATAAGCATACAAATCCAACTATAGAAGAGCTGAGAGAGGACTTGAATAATATGACATTTAAGTTGAATCAAAACAAAGGTAAGGAAAATAGGGAAGCTATTTGGTGTACCTTATGTAGAACGAAAGGAAACCACAAAAATGAATTCCCAACATTTGCACAGTATTTGGGAGTAGGGATGCCAAATCCCTTACCCATAGGAGGATTATGGTGTGAACTCTGTAAAACATTTGGACTTGATCCCTATTATTATCCAATGATGCAAAAATAAAAAGCAATTCCTAAAATTTCATTCTATAATTTTTCAATTCTGTAGGACATGAGGATAAGGATTGTCGAACCTTGGAACTTATGAGGGAAAGTACCTCATATGATTATAGGATGTAGGATGAACTTGTGACAGAAAAACATGCACAACAATATAATAATGTGAAAAAATTTACAATGCCACCACAATATAATACATTTTCTGTAGATAATCAAGGCAACAGAAGAGGATCCATAGGAGGAGGACGTGAAAGAGGAGGATTTGGAAGAAGTAGAGGACCAGTAACTTGGCACAATTTCTAGTAGCCTCCACATTGTGTAAGGGATTTTCTAGAGCCACCAACAACATGCATAGAATGTCACACAAAGTATCATACTACAGAAGACTTTTCTATACTTTTGAAAAAAATACAGGACAAAAGGAATCATAATAATCAAAATGTTCAATGGATAGTCGCAGAAACTAGAGATGATGGGATAAATATCAATATAATTACTCTAGGTGGAACCAAAATAGGAGTAGATGAAACAAATTAGAATCAAACCAAGCACTATTGGGTCAGAAAAAATACAACACAATAATATCATTTCTATGCATGCAAGGAAAAATAAACATTCAAGCAGACCATACAAGAAATTTTGCAGGAGAATATTGCTTCTACTTCAAATAAACAACTAGGATATGATATACCAGTATATGATATGCCTCATCCATGTGATCATACCAATGGAGGCCAGTCTTCATAAACGGTAAGTAATCTAAGAAAATTTCTGGTGTCTTTCTTGAAGTTATTGAATGATCAAACATCTCTACAAGTATCACAAGGTGTGGTAGAAAACTGCAATCCTGAAGAAGAGATAAAACTAGAATAGAAGATAGTAAATCATGTTCATAGTGTAATACCCCAAAGCCCGAGCCCCGGTTATAATTATGAATGTAATGATGTTTATAGGTTGGTGAGCCAAGTATTATAAGATAGTAGGCTTATGTGTGTATTAGTTTGGAGAGCCTAGAGGCTAAGGACAGTGGGCATGATTTTTGTATATGTAATTATGCAAATTATTAATAAAAATGCGTCGCTGCGTGTAGACCTACAATGAAGAAAGATTATGGGGGACTAAGCTCCACTAGGCTTGGTAAGGGAAGGGGGATGAGAGTTTGGAATGAGGGGATAATATTAAGAGCTTAATTCCAATAGAATAATATATATATTATTATTCTAAATGTTGTGAGTG
>JASDQU010104906.1:223500-292028 GCA_032191745.1 Picea mariana | reverse complement strand
GTGGACCCTAGTTATGATTAGGAGGGGTGGAGGCATTTCCCACTGTGTATCCTTTGAAACCTGAAGTCATGGGAGGACGGTGTTAGCTCATGCTCCCCAAGACGTGTGATGATGACTGTCAGTTGCCTGCTGGGGAAGATTGGTCAAGATAGTGACACTTCCGCTTATGGGTTCTATTTGGAGTTAGGTCAATATAGTTGACGCTCCAAGATAGTCTAGCAAAGGAAGGATAGGAATGGAGATGGAAGTAAGTTAGGGAGGAAGGATGAGTAGAAATAGTTGAGAAAGTACGAATATTTGTCTGATGGTGAAATTTAATGTTTTCCCTTCTAAAAAGAAAATGTGTATATATGAATATTCATAATTACGTAACTAAACCACAATTGTCTAAATAAAATTGTTGAACAGGATAATTGTAATTATAGGATTTCTCAAACATTTGATTGGCTTATTGTCTTTTATAAAAGACTAGTCTTGTTGATTGGATTGGATGAATACATAAATTACTAAAGGATGATAGTTTTTAATTATTAGTACATGCACGAGACTTGTATGTAATAGCTACACATGCATTTCTTGTACATATACACTAGTATGTATCAGTTTTCTTGACTTGCTTACTCATAGTGTCGGTTAATTGTTATGAATGTGTGAACCATGTTTCTTTTCCTTTGTACTATAAGATACCTTAACTTTGGGATGAAGTTTCCTGAAGGGTGGGTGTATGTAACAACCCTGGTTAAATAGATGCATAGGGATGATTAATTATAATTAATTTGATAATATGACTGTCCTAATATGTTAGTTAAACAATAATTATTTCTTAAATAATATTAATTAATTAATTATTATTAATTATTTGTCCATATCTGTCAATGATTAATTAATTATTAATTGATTCATTAATTAATTGAGTAAAGAATTAAAGGGGGTTAATAATTTAATGTATTGAAGATTTACGTATATGGGGGGGGGAAGAAACATTAAATATAGGGATAAGATAATAAATATAAGGGGATAAGATAATAAATAAGGGGATAAGATAATAAATAAAGGGATAAGGAAATTAATGAAAGGGGGAGAGTCAGTGAAGGGGGAATATGACGGGGAAGAGTCTTACAGGGGAAGGGATTCTTTTGGGGAAGGAGGAAGCATTTGGAGAGGAGGAAATATTTTTCTGGGAGATTGTCTGTGGAGATCTCAGGTGTGAGGAGTTTGGCTTTGGGGGTTTTTGGTGAATCCGAAGTAGGGGGCACCGGTTTGCTGGGGGTTTTGGGCACGGGGGCTAGGATATCCTTACGGTATCTTGGAGCTATGGATCCGAAGAGGATGATCCTAGCTGGCAGGGAGGAAAACATGGTTTTGGGCAGTGTTTGACACAGTTTCAACTTCAACATTGGACCAACAGAGTAGTAGGATTTAGCATCATAACCAGGTAATTTATTTATGAAATTTCTAAGTTAGGTGGATGAATATGTAATCTATTTCATGCTGTGGTTAACTTTAATTTTTTTTTTGGCTGAATATTACATGCTTTTACGATGATTAATGAAATTCCATGCATTGAAAGAAATTTATGTTTAATTATACAAAATTTTTAGGGTTTAATTAATTAAGGTTCCTACATTGCATGCATGCATGACTATTCATAACATATTTCATGTCTCATTTCTCGAGAAGTATATACTTGATGCTAATCATGTGATTGATTGGAATGTGATTTAGGTGGAGCAAGAAGGGGATATACACGTGCACCTAGTGCGTATACTGGACCAGAAGAAAAAGCTACTCTGGAATCGAGCCATAAGGCTGGTAAAGGTCCAGTGGACCTGGTACGGTCCCGAGGATGCAACGTGGGATCATGAAGATGTTATGTAGGCAGAATATCCAAATCTTTTTGAATATTTTGAACATCTTGTGGATGCTATATAAATCAGTTGCATTGAGGACAGTGAAAAAATAAGGGGAGGCGATTTTAATAGCCCAAAGGACAAGCCCCAATTCTAGACCTATCATGAAGAAAGAGCATGGGGAACTAAGATCAACTAGGATGGGTAAGGGAAGGGGGATGAGAGGATGGAATGAGGGGCTAAGCTTAAGAGCTTAAGTCCAATAGAATAATATATATATTATTATTCTAAATTTTTTGAGTGGGATAGGAATATATCCTAAGTTCCTTTGGAAAGAGGGTATGACTTCTAAATGGAGAGGAATGTGCTTCATGAGTGCCATGTGTCAGCTTAGGCACATGCAATATAAGTCATAATTCATACTGTTTTGGTCTTCACTTATCCATTTTTGCACCAACAAACCCAACAAGCATGAAGTACCCTAGTACTCCTTTTTGAATTCCTGAACCACACCTAACCTCTACAACAGAACCGAATTGACACCCTGGCTACACCTGTTCCCTTAGGTATTTCCTGCACTTGTCCTATCAGTATCGTTCCCCACGTCCAGTTTCTGATGCTTCCATGACTATGCTCATGTGTTGAGGAGCGGGATTGAAGAAGCGGGTTGTCAAGCCTATGAGAAAATCTCTCCAGGTGAGAGAGTGTGCTGAGGAAGTGGGTTCTCCTAGAGGGAGTCTGGTAGCATCTATAGAGCTTTGATAATTTCTGATTCGGCTTGTTGTTGAAGCCCAAGGAAAGGGAAGTGTAGCAATTGATAGACTGTTGGATAGTGAAGGTGTACACTAATGGGGTGGGACATGCATGTGGGGAATGAGAATTTATGAGTTGTGGGCGTAAGTGAATCCTTGGAGGAAATCCTTCCTATTGTACTGTGCAACTTCCTATTGTCCCTGCCTAGCCTAAGAATAACTTGCCCAGTGGAGTTTAGTCCCAACTCAGGGGTGACCCACTGTTGAGAGTGATGAGTAGTGTGGTCTAAGGCTGGGAGGTTCATGGAAGGTCCACACACAGTTGGTGTACATCAATAAATAGATAAGTATTTTTTTATGTGCATAATTGCTTAATGATGTATTTAAGTGCATGTTTGTGATTCTTGTAATATTATCATGTGTTTCACTACATGTGTGTTTCCATATTATTTATTTCATTTCCTGTTAAGTTTTATATGTGAATATTTCCACAAATGAAGCTTGTCTCAGTGGCGTTTCCCAGTCAGTTGGTGACTTGGGGCATTACAGAGTGATATCAAAGCCAATAATTAAAAGACACAGTCGTTAGGCATCATTTTTGGCCTGCGTGTGGTGGCTGGGGATGTTACAAGTTGGTATCAGAGCCAAGAATTAATATATGCAGTTGTTAGGTGGCATTGTTGGCTTGCATATGGTGGCTGGGGATGTTACACATAGGAAGACAAGTAAAAATAGAGAGTTCAAACTAAATGAAAATATTAGAGACTTTAGCATGGGTGACATCATATTAGATTTTGGATCTGAGGTAAATGTTCTTCCTAAGAAAACAAGGGAATGTATGGGGGAACCTACACTGGGCTATTCACCTATTCAACTGAAATTAGAAAACCAACATAGGATAATACCAATTGTTCGATTGAAAGGCATACCAATGTATTTAGATGGTGTATGCTTTACGGAATATTATGAGGTAATTGATATAGTGGATAACAATACACCTTATATAGCATTGTTGGGACTCTATTGGGCATTTGAAAATCAAGCCATCATCAACTTAAAGACCTAGAAAATTATTTTTTAATCAGGATATTATAGAGTCATAGCACCATTAAATCCTTCATAAGGTGGAAAATATGTTGAACCTGTGATAGATAACTTTATCACAGAAGAGATAAACCAATTCTATAGAACTATTGTGCACGATGAAGATTACATTAACCCAACAACAGATCGAATCCTTAGATGGAGAAGCATCAGTTCTTGTGCTTCAGATTATAACACGAGACTGGATAATTGACAACAATGCTTACATGATATATCTACCAAAAGATGTGCAAGAATCATGCACGCACTAAGATGGATTGGCTCAGAGGTAAAAGAACCTCCAAGTTTTTATGGTCAAAATGATTTGGAAGAATTCTTAACAAAGTTTGAGTTAGAATTCCTAGAAATTCAAAGGTTATTAGTTTTACATATTTCCTTGAAATAAACACCTGCATGTTAGTTGGGTACTCACAAATAAAAGATTCATGATTGGTATCAATGTAAAATATTACTGTGCATAAGATTTGGCACAGAACAAAAGAATAAACATATGCATAAATATGATGGAAGAGGACAACATACAGAGCATATAGACAGTTGCATAACCCAGTGGAGACTGATACAACCACATGAATGGCCACATCACTTCATCCATACATTATAAGGCGTAACAATAAATTGGTATATAGAACTAGAACTGTGCAGAGGAATTGTAAATTGGTAAGATTTGCAGCAGAACTTTGTAGTCATGTTTGCATTTGAACATGTGAATCCAATGATAGAGGAAACACTACAGTTGATAAAATAAAATATCTTCGAATAACCTAAAGTTGAAATTGTAATATCTTATCAGAATCACAATCGACAAATAGTGAGACAATTGTTACATTGTTACCGTGTCGCAGAAGATGACCCAACATAAGGAAACCTATGTGATATCTAGATAACAAAAGTTGAAGGGTAAAGAGAAGTAGAATGCCCACAGCTATAGTTAGAAAAGTTTGTTGCACCATTGAAGATAAATAAAGTCAATATTGGAACAGAAGAGAAGCCAAAAATTGCAAGTATTGGTGACTATTTGGACAACCATATAGTGGAAAGAATAATATAACTACTAGGAAAATATAGTGATCTATTTCCAACAACATTTTTAGAAATTAAAGGGGTAGTAGGAGAACTTGGAGAAATGAAAATCCTTGTATGACCAGATGCCAGACTAATAAGACATCGACCCTGTAGGATGAATCCAGTATATAAATAGAAATTCAAGGCAAAGATTGATAAAATGTTAGAGGCTAGTATAATAGAGCCTATTGAAGAATCTGAGTGGATTAGCCCTATGGTAGTTATGGAGAAGAAGAAGGGGGGGATAAGTATTTGTGTAGACTTTAGGAAGTTGAATCATTCATATCTGCATGATCCCTTACCTACTTCATTTACATATGAGGTATTGGAAAATGTAGGAGGACAAGAGGCATACTCATTTACTGATGGATTTTTAGAGTATCACCAAATAATAATAGCACCAGAGGATCGTTATAAGACTACATTTTCAACATAAATGGGGTTCATACCAGTATATGGTGATTCCTTTTGGATTGAAAAATTCCCCTACTATTTTTTCAAGAGTAGTGGTAGCTACATTTAAATATTTTATAGATAAATTTTTGGAGGTTTATCTTGATGATTGGACAATATTTAGCCTATTAAAGGATCATGTTGAAGTTTTAATACTAATTCTAGACAGGTGTAGACAATGCCAAATTTCCTTGAACATTAAGAAATGCATATTCAGTACACCATTGGGAATTCTACTAGGGCATGTGGTTTGTAAACAAGGTTTGTTGGTTGACCCTGCAAAGATTTTTTTCATTGTTAATTTACCACCACCTAAGTCAGTGCACCAATTAAGAGATACACTAAGTTATACAGAATACTATAGGAAGTTCATAAAGAGATACACACAAATTACTGAGCCCATGGAGAAACTATTAAAGAAGGATAGCAAGTTTCAATGGAATGATGAGTGCCAACAAAGTTTGGACATCTTAAAATAGAAAATGTTGACAACACCAATTCTGGTGTTTCTAGATTGGTCAAAATAATTCCATGTTCACGTGGATGCATATTCAATACCACTTGGAGAATTCCTAGCATATCTAGGAGAAGGTGGCATAGATCACCCAATAGCATTTGCAGGTAGGAAACTCTCATATTCAAAATAGAATTATAATACAACAGAGAGAGAAGGTTTGGATATGGTGTATGCATTACAAAAGTTCAGACATTATTTATTAGGATAACATTTTAAAATGTTCACATATCACTCTACTCTCAGATACCTGGTCAACAAGCCAATGTTGGGGGGGTGAATATGTAGATGGTTGTTTTTATTTCAAGAGTTTGATTTTGAAGTAGTAGTGAAACTTGAAAGACTAAATGTAGGGATAGATCATCTTTCCAGGATAACTAATGGAGAGGAACCAAGCAGATTGGAGGAAAATTTTCTGGATGAACAACTATTTTCAGTGCAGATTGTCGATGAATACTTTTCTAATATCATTGAATTTTTTAGTACAAGATTTTCCCAAAGGAATACAACACTTCGTAGAAGAAGAATTTGGTGGTTAGAGCTGCAGATTACCAACTTATTGAAGGACACTTGTAAAAACTAGGTGCTGGTAATATTATAAGGAGATGTGTCATGGAACATGAACGTCCTATCATCTTGGAAGAATCACATGAAGGAATAGTTAGAGGACACTATGCAGGAAAAGCCACTGTGTAGAAGATACTATGTATACGACTATGGTGGCCAACAATTTCTAAAGATGCAAAGGAATATTTCTATACTTATGATGTATGTCAGAGGGTATGAAAGCCATCCACAAGGGATGAGATTCCCCTAAAACCTCAGGTAACCATTAAAGTGTTTGAAAAATGGGAAATAGACTTTGTAGGACCAATCAACCCACCAACTAGAATATAAGGAGAAAGATACATCATTACAACAACAAAATATATATCCAGATGGGATAAATCAACAAGAGTAAAATATTGCAGTGCAAAAACTACAATGCATTTTCTGTTTGAACAAGTAATTACAAGATTTGGATGCCTAAAATTTTGATGAGTTGTCACTTAACTCATTTTCTCAATAATACCATTCAGTAAATGACTAAAGAATTTGAAATACACCATCAAACGAGCACTCCATACCATCCTCAGGCTAATGGAATAGTGGAAGCATTTAATAAAATATTGGAGAATGCCTTAACTAAAATTTGCAATGTAAACAAGGATGATTGGGATCTGAAGATGCCTGCAGTATTATGTGCCTATAGAACCACATACAAGAAACTCAGAGGGAAAACACCTTTTATATTGGTGTATGTTCAGAAAGCAATAGTCCCTTTAGAATATTTGATTCCTAGTCTGCGCGTTGCAGCCATTACAAACATGAAAGAAAGAGGCACAATACAAGAAAGATTGGATCAACTCATGGAACTTGAAGAGGAAAGGATTATGGAGAGTTTCCATCAGGAAGTATCGAAATCCAAAGCCAAATCTTGGCACGATAGACACATTAAAAATAAAACTTTTAAGGAACGCTATTTGGTTCTTCTCTATGACAACAAATACTTACAACGTCTAGGAAAATTTAGGATACATTGGCTAGGGCCATATGAGATAAAACCTATCATATATGGAGGTGTTGTGAAGTTGCAGGATCTATCAAGAAAAGAGATTCAAGGATTTCTTAATGGAATTCGATTGAAATTGTATAAGGAAATTCGACCTAGTAATACTTTGTCAATGCAGTGCATAAAATTAGAATTGTACATAGTGTATATAGTATATGGAAAAAGAGAAAAAAAATTGGAAAAAAAATAAGAAAATTATAAAAAGAGGCATTATATGGATAAGTTGTAAACATGTAGTTATATAATACAGTGCACAAGAGATAAGTAATTTGTATGAAATAACTGGAATACATTGCACACTAGAGAAATGTCACCGGGAAGGAAAAGCAGTGTGACCTACAAAAGAAAAAAATGTGAGGGAAAAGACTCATTGTAACTTTGTGAAAACCAGAGCCAAGGGAGAAAAATTAGTGTGAGCGAGTGATTCTGAGGTGTTCACTGATGATTCAGAGCAATCCTTCCAAATTTATAAATGGAACCACTGAATCTTGGAGATACCAGTCGAGTCGCAAGGAAAACATGAACCACCATGAGGTCAACACAAGACCTAACAACTGATGGAGTAAATCCTAATCATTCTAAAGGATTCGTGGATGTTGATGCCATTCTTTCTCCAATAATTGAATCAGTTAATATAAATTTCATGGAAGCACAGGATCAACAAAACTTGATAGCAGAAGAAATGGACATCGACCCATAGGGTGAACTACAATACCCTAACACAGAGCAAAAACTCCCAAATAAAACTGGGTTAGGAGAAACACAATAGTTGAATGAGGATTATGATGTATGAACATAGTATGATGAGCCAAAGAAACAAGAAGAAGAAGTGAAACACCTTGCAGAAAAGCAAGCTAAATAGTTAGAGGAACAAGTGCAGGTGGAAGATGTTACAAACTAATAGAATACATACATTGAAGAAGAACAAGACAATGATGAAGAGAACCAAGTGGAAATTACAAGGCCATCAACAAGGGAAAATAAGACAAGGGAAAAAACTTTATTACTAACAACATCACGCAAGAAAAATGAGCTCACACCGTCATTGCCGCAGATACTTGAAGGAGTTAAAATACTTGGACACATGTTAGGAGGTGTTGATAAGCTAAAATATGGTGACCATGATGTTGTAGACATGGGGAAGTTTCTTGATTTCACATAGAAGTTATAAATGGAAAGTAGAGGAGAAGGTCCATCAGGAGATCCCATATTAGAGCCAAAACAGTGGATTGCAGGGCTATACAACACAAGAATTATGAACCTGTTGGATATTCCTCACTTTGGGAGAGGAAAGGACGTGAATGCATGTGTCAAACAATTATTGGCACAAGTACATGGAGGCATATTATGGGTAGGCATACCTATATCCATAGATGTGGACTTAATTTATGAAATCGAAAGATTACCTATAGATGGAGAAAAACAAGAGTAGTAATTAGATGACAAAACAAAGGAAACATCAATAGCATACGAGATAGAGAATATATATGGGACTAACAGAGGATCCATAGGAATGATTATTAACAAAATAAGTGAACCAACAACTAGGTTTGTGACAAAAATGATGGCATGCAAACTCTTGAGGAAATATCACAAAGAGGAATCCCCTGCAGGTGTAATAGAAACAATCACACAATGCACAAAGGGAGGTCTACTTAGTTGGACCCCATATCAACTAAACTTGTTGTTGAATGATTTATAGGATTCATAGGACCTTGGTTCACAATTTCATTATTCATGGATAATTATATTGATATCTCTAGTTGGATGGGGAAAACCAAAGTATAGTGAATTTTACCAGAGGCTAGGGAAATTCCATGCAACAAAATACACATCCTTATGGAATACTTCATATCTAAATAAAAGAAAGGGGAATGCTATCATTTTGTCCATGTACTATGATGAGATGTAGGAGAAGATGGAAAACACATGGAAAATACCACCATAAGTTGTGAGAGAGAATCAAAGAAGAGCCAATTTCCAAGCTTCAAGGCATAACATGTGGATCCAGTCTAAGAAGGATCCTAAAAAGGAATGGTTGTAGTTTAGATATTGTGTCATAGGGGAAGAATTAAAGTGGGCTATAAAGGATTTTCCTGAAGAATGGAAGGTGCCAATAATCTCAAAGAAAGTACCAAAATATAAACAACAACTAGGGACTGGATCTTCACAACGGTCAACCATCCAAGAAACAAACACAAGGAAACTTAAAGGGAACATAAAAGAAATAAGGGGTAGCACAAAAACTAAAAATAAAAAGTATAAAAACACTATACCAAAGGCTTCAAATTAGGAAAATGAGAGCACTAAGGAAACAAATGGAGGAATGTAGACTGATACCAATATTCCTATATAGGAAGAAATCGGGGGTGGAAATTTCCTGTATTTCGATATGCCAGCTCAAACCACGTAGCCAGAGACACTACCAAGGAAAATAATTGTGTCGTAGACAACAAGAAAATGCAAGAAAATGAATGCACATAAGGGAACTCCTAAGATTACATTTACAGAGGATGATGTAGATTTAGTAGCAAAAAAAGTGTTGGATCACACAGCTGAAGTATTGTATGATGCTGAGAAGCAAAGGGAGGAAATAGTGAAGAAATTGAAAAAGGTAAAAAAATTATTGAAACAATTGCAGATTAGTACAATGCAGGAAAAAGGTCAGGAACAGTGGAAACAAATGTCTTAGGAAAGAATACTTCCCGAAAGGGAGATAGTGCAGAACATAGTTATGGGGAGTGAAAATTTTTGTATCACCTAGGGGATGTTGCAAGTAGATGAGGCTACAATGTAGAGGCCACTAAAGGATATATATATTTTGGACTTGGAACTACCCAATATTCCAACTAAATCATTTTACAAGCTACAGATAAGTGTCGCCCAGGAAATCCACTAAAGGGCCCGTGCAAATGCTACCCGATTACAGTTGGCCAAGGAAGTAAATAACACATTGAAGATAACTCTTAACCAAGTGAATTTTGAGAGGTATGAAACAAAATAGCGCGTTCTAATAATAGAGAAACAATTTGAAGAAGTATTTAAAACTATTCCTAATAGTTCACAAGGAGAGAATATACACACAAAGGAGAAAAATGAGAAAATAACACAAGTTGTGGAGACTTACAGAAGCCATATTACAGAGTTGACAAAAATCTTAGCACCTAGTACTCCACCATAAGTAATAGCACAAAGAGTGCAAGAGGCTACATATTATACAAAAAGAATTGTGCTCGTAATACAAGAAATAATAGAGGATTAAAATCAAAGCATGCAGTTATGGACAAACCTTCAAGAGGATGGGAAAATTCAGGAGTTGGACCAAAAATAATAAGTGATAAATATTTTGATGCAAGAATTGAAGTAGAGGAAAAAGAATATGAAAATAACTGACAGACTGGAAATTGCACAAGAGATGAAGAATCTATAGGTAGAGTTGAATTCCATACAGGTAGATAAGAATTCAAGGCAGGATCAGTTAGATCCATTACAAGAAGCAGCAAAACAAATGCTCACCGAGATTGACACAACAAAGGGACAAATTGAACAAGTAGGTTTGGAGAGTGGGGAAATTTTGAAGGAATACATTACTACGTAGACTGTGTAGATTATAGCAAAAAAGATCATGTAGATAAAATCCTAAGTTGAAGAGAATACTAACAGGTTTCAAGTGCTTGAGAAGTCTGTACAAGAAGCACACACTAACTGAGTGGCTCGGGACAATCCATAGGTGAGTGTTGGGGGATGTTAGCATAGGCCATTTTGGAACTCGAGTAAATATTGATAGAGATAGGGATGAAAATATAATAATATGGAAATGAGCAATAATTAATTAAGGAAGTTAGGTAATGTACCAAAGAAGGAGTGTGCACGCGAAAACCTGGAAAAACAATGCCATAAAACCTATAAAAGTAGCGCTAGGAAACCAGGAAAGTCAAAGAAAGGGAGAAATATGTGGACCAATGAAGAAAACAGTTGGATTTTTTACCATCCATGATCAGGGAGTTAGAAAGTGGAAAAATATAATCTACCTAGGGTTAGTGGGTCAGGGTTTTGATCGATTTTGTAATTGCTAATTAACCCATTTTTGTAATATAAATATATTGTTGTGAGATAGTGAAGAATATCTTGGATTGTGTTAGATCATATCATACGAGAGGATGATCTTAGAGCTAGTTTCTTAGAGAGAGCTAGAGAGTTTTTGAGAGATAGATTATATCAAGTATTGTAATCAAGGATAAGGTCATAAGTCATGTGATATGGAGCCTAATGCGATATTTTTAGCCTATGAGTGGAAATATGCATCCTATGAGGGTTGTTCCATAGGTATTCTAGGTGGGAGAAGGAAATGTATTGCGTGAAACACTGTAAGCTTGATGCAGAATAATAAAAGAGCCAAGACAACCAAATCTTTGTGGATGTATCCCAGGGGGGGTGGACCACGATAAAGTTTTTGTCTCTGTGTGGAATGCTTCTATTATTTCTTGCAATTGTTTTATTATGATCAATGGATTACTATTTCAGTAGGAAAATGTAGTGCACAATAAAATAATCAGGATATTTACTGCAGAATAAGCCCTAAATTAATGAAATTGATTATTGAACAGTATATTTGAATATAATGATGTGTAAATGTAATACAATAGTAAATATGATGTTTTTTGAGGTATAAATAATGTATTTCATCCCCACATAAGTCTCCCTTCCAAGAATGCATACATATGGGTTATGCAGTCACCCATGAGGCATCTCAGGTGAGACCGCATTGTGCAATTTGTGCGAAGTGTTTCCTTCTGGTCTCCAGAAGAGCCAATGGTTTGCACGATTTTTTTGGAAACCTAAAGTAGAACCTGGGTCATCCCAGAAACCTCCAACATGACTACTAAAATTTAGGTAGTGGGTTGCATTCAAATCTCATTTATATAATAATCCTGGATTACATTATAAAATATAATGCATTCATAGAAGACATGCAAATGAATGATGACCAATCTAATCGTTACATGTATAGAATATACAGGTCCCTAATTCATTATGAACAAAAGGCTTACCATTGTAACATGTTGAAGTATTCAAAAAGGTCAAGGAGGACCTGATTAGAACTGATAAAGAAATATGGAAAGAAGATTGCAAGAGGGATAAATTGTAAAGGAAAGAAGGAGGACAGAGTCAATAATGTTCTGACTATGAAACTATGAATAATGAGACAGAGTGTATTCTTTAAAAGAATAGCTATGATATTAAGCATAGCTCGTAATCGAAAGATAAAATATTGAATGCATTTAATTGGCCTTGGTTAATCCATGTTATGTAAAGACAATGAGATTTTGGAAATCACTCAGCTGGACTGAGAGTTTCGGTAGAAGGAGTTGGAAAAGGGAAGAGTCCCTAAACTCCTTTCCTAGTTATTATTATGTTCCTCTGGGGTGAGAGACTGGTATGTTGTTATATATTAATACTTTTGGCATGAGAAATGTTGGTTGTATGACTGTATAAACAACTGAAAAAATGATTTTTATTTCACTCATGAAAAGGTTGAAGGTAATGAGATGGGATGCACATAAATGTGCTAGAACATATGTGAAAAATGTTTTTAAGTTAAAAATGTAGTACATACAATTTATTTTACATGACATCTAATGTAAACTGTGAAATCGATGATACGTATAAATGTATAGAAAAATGATTGGATTTGTTGGGAAAGGACAACTGCCAATGATGGATATTCTCAAGCAAAGGTGAAATACTAGAAGGATGCTAATATAAAAGACTTATGAAAGAAATTTGGGAAATCTCATGGAAGAACTACTGATGAAGTAATATCAGAAAGAATGTTGGAAGCCACAAAAGGTATAAAGAGTTCATTTGTAGGTACCATGAGGCTTGAAATGGATTGGGTAAGAATACCTAATGAAATAAATTTATTATTTTAATAAAATGGAAATAAAATTTGAATGGATTTTGTATGCCATTGATACCCAAACATGTGAATCATTAAGGAAAGAGAGACCTAAATGGTGAATGTATGAACCTCTAGCAATCAAGGATGATTAAGATCCTTGAAAGAGAAATTCATGAACAAATATGTCATGAATACATTGACTAATCAAGGAGGGCATGTTGTAAGAGAATGGGCATATATATAACTACCCAATGTATAAGAAGTATATTCAAATACTCTGCAGAGTTGTAGAATGGTAAAGAGAGGAATTCGGTGGCCATAGAAGTTGGAACCCTAGTGATTAGTGAAGAAATAATATTGAAAGGAATTCACATGAAAATATTCAATTTCATATCATGTTGAGTTCGGGTCGTGGTCAAATCAAGGTAGTAGGAAAAATCCTGCTATGAAAATGAACGTAGATAGATGATCTCGGTGGTGTGGGGTTGGTTGAGTTCCAACACACCAGGGAAAAGAGCCTAACATCAATTTTGGTAATATGAAATCAACACATGGATGTATTGTGTATGAATGTGATGTAACGTACCCAATCACCCACAGGTCGGGCATGGCACTTCAAGCCCACTTCTATACTTCTTTCAACTTCTGATCTAACATTCAATTAATAAATATACATGAAGTATTCACATGCATAGATCAAGATTCATGCTAAAACATAAAATAAATGAACCATATGTCATACATAGCAATAACTAGAAAGCATCCATACTATGGATACAAAATTCATAGATAAATAAATACGCAACAGAATAAATACACAATTAAATAAAACCATAACAAAGAGAACTTGTCTTTAATGAACCAAATCACCAATTGGCTGCATACCAAGGACGTTCCACCTAGATGTAGATACTATTTTTCCAAATCTCAATATTAATGTCACCCTCGAGCCATGGCTATGAATCCATAAGGACAGTTCCAGAGTGTCACTCAAATTCCCAAACCAGTTAGAACTCAAGCTCTCACATGATTTTGCTCACCCACAACAATCCAAGGTACACCAGCTTTTTTCTACCCAGCCTACACAACCCAAGAGAATGGACCCCCTTCTCTTCCATGTATTCCCTAAGGATGTCCATCTCCTTCCATGGCTCTAGTGCATCTCTTCCACAATATCCATGCTAAGACTCTCAAGATTTGCAGTTGTGAGAAACGTTGAGCACTGGATAAAGAATCTCCAACATGCAGACCTTAATTAATGGTTGTAATATATCAGCAGTATCTACAACCAAAAAAACTACGGCTCGTGTTCAACAATTCATTTTCCCTTCCTACGTCAAACACGAATGAGGAAGGATGAGTGGGTGAAAGAATGAGTGGAGTGAGAACATGGTGAAAGGTGTGAAAAATGAACAATTGAGTGAGCGAGGTGAGAAAATGAGTGAAGAATAAGAAACCCTCAAAATATACCAAATATGGGTTTATGTAATTATTGGAATTAAGGAACCACTTGGAATCCCCCCCAAGAAGCTGATGCAATTGTTATTATCCATTAAAAAAAGGGGTAAATAAAATATAAAATAAATACTTATCCCCTCAAGCCCCCTCTCTCATGGAATCATAGCCCCCTATAACTCTTGTCCTTTCCTGTCTAGAAGCCAATGATTTATTTATTATTAATAATGATCAAACATTACATTTTCTAGGCACACTGACCTCTTACAATTGTTTGGGCACTCTGGACTTGAACATATTAACAAAATACATTATTTGATACGGGGCTCAAATTTCCTTATTGAATAGGGAGGTCAATGATGCCTATGAGTTCTTATAGAACTTCTTGAATAACCAGTTCTTTTTAGGTCATCTCTTCTTTCATGACATATTCCCTCTTCCTCCTATTTTGATTTTGATCCATTCTTTGTTTTCCTTTTCCACTTATTTAATCTTTGCATCACTCGAGAATTTATCTGATTTTGTTCTCTTGCCAGTCTCTCATTGTCTTCTTTGTAGCTCTGCACTTTTATTTTCAAGCTTCTCATAGTCTCTATCAATATTTATTTCTCCCCTATGGCCTGGTGTCCATTTTATTATGTCTATGCATTACCAACACAGATATTCTAACCTTTGGATGGAAGTTCCCTCTCCTTCTTACATTTCTTGAATGTGCATTCCTATATTGAAATGATATGTTTACACCCCCCTAGTTTTGTAAAATGTGTAAGCCACCATTTTGTTAGAATTATGCATATTGAAAAAAAATTGCCAAGCATTGCTACAAGTCCTTTTTCTTCTCAATTCATGAATAATATATTATCATTATCCATATTATAACACTTCCATGTTATCCTTTAGCTGGTACATAATTTGAATTTTGCATAGGCGCTTCCTTCAAACCACTTTCCATGTGACCATGGCTCAATACCATGGGATTATTCGCTCTTTAGCATCTTAATCTATACTCTTCTACACAAGATCTTGTTATTACACAATGTTTGAGGGCTTGGTCACTTCTAGGCCCTTCACACATTTAATTGACCCATTTACCTTATCATGAGACCAACGTTGGGACCAAGTCCTCCCGACTTCAACCTTCGACTATTCTCCCTTTTCAATCTCCAATTTCTCCCATAGTTAAACTTTGTTGAATCCCTTCCAATAAATATACTAGTAGATCAGACAATCGAGATTTGATATCCCTTTGACTGGACGATCCTGCCCCATCTAGAGGCTTCAAATAGATCGATGGTCATGACTTAATAGGACATTGATATTGATGGCCTTAATCAATTCGGGACTTCAATGCTCTTGGACTCCAGAACATTACAACTCACAAGTCTCTCAACTCCCCTAGAGTGATACTCATCGAAGTACTTACCCTATCCTTCCATTGTTGATCCAACGGCCATGACTTAATCAAGCATTGGGAAAAATGGTCCTTATTCATTTCGAAACTTTGGCCCTCTGAGACTCCGGTACATTACAACTCCCAAGTCGCTCAACTCCACCGTAGTTATATTCACCGAATTACTTACGCCATATTTCCACTGTTGGATATAATGGTTGAGAAATGTCCCAAAGGGATGTTATATCAATAGACTACGTGAATTCACAATGTCGGTGTTCGACAATTTTCCGGTAGAGACGTTGCACACCCACGAAGTCCATACTCCCAGAGATGACATGGCATGTTGACATCACCCAGGGTGATGTGGACCCATGGAATGCATGCCACATGTCACTAAAAAATGAGCAGGTGAGGGTCCAAAATGTACCGAATATGGGTGACATGTTTCCCCACATGGCACCCCTGCCACGTGGCCTATGACACATCATACATCAAATGGAAGATCCACATTCTCTACTCCGGATCTGACAGTTTGCATGATTTCACGATGACGGCTTTACACTTCATGGTTTCGACACTTCAGGGCTTCAACACTTCAAGGATTTTCCATTCTCCAGTAATTGCCAGAGTGGCAATTTTTTGAAGTTTCAAAACTTCATTATGCTTCCACACTTTCTATATCTGTCATCCAACATTACCTCAGAAGTCCTTCCCTCGATATAACGATTGACGAGAATTCATGAATTTGGTGCTTAGGGACTCTGGGTTATAGCAGTTCTAAAGGGTTCAATTCTCCCAGTGTTAAACTTCCCAAAGTGGTCAATTTCAGAGGACCTTGACTAACGACTGATATTTCCCTTGGGCCTCCTATCAGATCGAATGACCGACAAGACTTCACTACTTTTGTATTTTTTCATGCTTCTTCCCTATATCCCCAAAATTGTCGAAGTGGTGAAGTTCCATAGTTTTCCATCTCTTGTTCGACTTTGATCAACAACTGACAATTGACAGGTTCGATCTAACAACTTTGACCTAATCTCTCCCAGCCTTTGGTTTCACCTTTATCCGATGGCTCTTATTCACCTATCTTCTGATATAATGATCTAGAACTCCTTGATTGCATAGTGGTAATCACTCCCTATTTCAAAAGGGAATGATCATGATTCTATGATCCTTTGCAAAGGATCTCTTTTTGCACGACACTCTATATTATGCACGATCTTTGCAATGCTATCTCTCCTGAGATTTAATATTTCAAATACATATTCATTCTTAACCATAAAACTCTATCCAATAGTTCCAGCCCATACCATTTCAGTGTTTCTACCTGAGGCTCTGATACCATTATGTAACGTACCCAACCACCCACAGGCCGGGCATGCCAGTTCAAGCCCACTTTTGGACTTCTTTTGACCTCTAATCTAACATTCAATTAATAAATATGCATGAAGTATTCACATGTATAGATCAAGATTCATTCTACAACATAAAATAAATGAACCATATGTTGTACATAACAATAACCAATAAGAATGCATACTATGGATACAAAATTCATAGATAATAAATATGCAATGGAATAAATACACAAGTAAATAAAACCATAATAGAGAGAACTTATCTTTAATGAAATGAATCACCAATTCACTATCTTCCAAGGACATTCCACCCAATCGTAGACACTATTGCTCCAAATCTCAAGAGCAATGCCACCCCTGAGTCAGGGATATTAATCCATAAGGACGGTTCTAGAATGTCACTTGGATTCCCAAACTAGTCATCACTCAAGATCTCATAGGATTTTCCTCACCCACAACAATCTAAGGTACACCAAATCTCTTCTACCCATCCTGAACAACCCAAGAGAATGGACCCCCTTCTCTGCCACATAGCCCCTCAGGTTATCCATCTCCTTCAAGGGATCTAGTGCATCTGGTCTAGAATCTCCATGTTGGGACTCTAAGAATTCATAGTTGTGAGAAAATTTGAACACAGGCCAAATCATCTCAGAAATGCAAGCCTTAATTCATGGCTGGAATACATTAGTAGTCTCTACAGCCAACAAAACCATGTATCCTCTTCAAAAATTCATTTTCCCTTCCTAATACAAACATGAATGAGGAAGGACGAGAGGGTGAAAGAATGAGTGGAGAGAGAACATGGTGAAAGGTGTGAACAATGAACAATTGAGTGAGTGGATGAGTGAATGAGTGAAGAAGATGCAACCCCCACAATAGACCAAACATGGGTTTATGTAATTCTTGGAATTAAGGAACCCACTTGTCCTTCCCCTCAAGAATCTCATGTAACTTTTATTCTCCATTAAAGAAAAAATGGGTAAATAAAATATAAAATAAATACTTAGCCCATCAATCCCCCTCCCTTGTGGAATCATAGCCCCATATAACTCTTGTCCTTGTCCATCTAGAAGCTAGCGATGTATTTATTATTAATAACGATCAAACATTATATTTCCTTGGAACACTGGCCTCTTGCAATTGTTTGGGAACTATGGCCTTTAATGGATTAACAAAATAAATTATTTGGTATGGGGCTCAAAACCAGGACATTACATGTGGCCATTGGCATGGTCACATTGATTGAATTCATTTAATGACTAGATTGCATCTGGAAAAGTTTGATATGATGAAACAATGTGTATGTGAGGGATGATGTTTCTCTTCATTTTTTTCTTTATAAATGTGTTGCAACTATTAGAATGAAAAAATTAAGAATTGTTTATGATGCCATTGTAAATGTACAATGATAATGTATATATGTGTGAGAAACTGACAATCCATTTGTTTGTGTAGATATTTAATTGCATGAGAGAGGGCCTTGGATATTGTAGTATTGTAAGCCCATAAGGAAGACCAATACTTGCTATTTATAAAGAGCCAAACAACCATGATAAGAAAATGTCATGCTTGTGGACTCTAGTTCCAATATGGAACAAATCTGAAAATAAGATGAAATTGTGAAATTTAAAATATGTGGGTAATAGATTTGGAAAAAATTCATATTTAATTAATGAAAATATCTCACAAATTCATGTATGCATGTGAACATAGGTGATATAAAGAGATTTGTCCAGGGAGGATAGATGGTGGCTATCAAATAAGAAAGCATGAAAGAGGTCTACTGTTATGAAAACATAACCTCGTGATAAGTCATGATCACTAAGAGAATTTTATGTTGTGGTAACAAGGGAATAAGAGAAGATTTCGACAGAGGAAGCTTGATGGACGATTCAGTTGTAAGACTCGGTGAATCCTGTGAAACTTGTTTTGTGCAAGAGATACTAGGAAGTGAATATGGATCACCTGAGGGATTGTATATCATAGAAGGGGATTCCTAAGCCTAAGCCTGAAAGGAGAGTGACCGCAAGGAAGGGGATACTTTGATAGCTCACGTGAAAGAATCGATGGAGTCTTTAAATTTTTTTCATATGTTGAAAGGGATCATGCACCCAAGGGGTATGACAAGGAAGACAGTGGGTCGAGTGCATATGGAAGCCATGTGTTTATAGATCCATGAAGTACATAGATAAGTATGTGTTGATATGTGAAATTCCCCCCCTTGAATTATAAAAAGTAATAAAAATTTTCTACATGAAATTGGAGTTAATATACATGTTGTTTCAAATTCTTGTAGGTCTATGCTAAATGGAAAGAGTCTAGGCAAGGACCATCTCAAGAGGAAGAAAACATTGTTGAAATAGTTGAAAGTTAATGGCATGGAAGGTGTTTTTTAAAAGAACATGTAGGACAATGTTTCTTTAAGGGGGAGGGGATTGTAACACCCTTGTTTCCCCTAGCTTGTAATTAATAATAATCAGTGAGTTCCATTCCATGACATGTAGATATTAAAAAAATTATTTTTTCTTAATTGAAAATTCCAACCCACTGACTTTGGGTTGAAGCCTTGAGTATTGGCCATGATACCAATAGAGGAATGAGAAAATTGTTTATTTTTCAAAAGGAACAAGCCACTTTGATAATGTATTATTTTAGAAATATTCAAAATTTTCCCCTCTTTCCTGACATCAAGACAAATTAGTTAATGAGGTAGGAATGGTGGTTGATCAACCAACCACCCTCAATGAATACATAAATGGGAAATATGGATAGGAAAGTAGGGTATGTCAGCCAAAGGTACAACATAATACCAAGTATATAGTTAGATTGACCCATGAGTTCCTTGTGACATAAGAAAGGGGAATAGGTCGAGAAACTTCCCAGGAATTTATGTGCAGGAAATGCACGAGGAAACGAAGGAGTTAGAGAGGAAGAAATTGGCCACAAGACTATTTTGAGAACTTAAGAACCCATCCTTATTTGAATTTACCTAAGGTCGATGTCAGAGAAGCATCTGATAAACCTCAAAGTGGCCCAAGAAATGAAAGGTAAGCATAGAGAACCTTCTAGTGGTATCATGGCTTGGCATGGGGGTGGCCTACTACAACAGTTACGGAGCATGCAAAGCCTATGTTTAGGTGGAAAGGTAGAAACCCACAGTCAGTCGGCATTGGAAAAAAAATTATTTTCCAATATTAAATTGGAAAATACCTATACCTATATTAAATTGAATTCATGGTATATAATTCCTACATAACGATGTTAAATATGAATGCTTTCTTTATGGGTTTGTTATGTTTTTCCCTTGAATCTCTTTATACTTATATTTGACATAATCGTATTAAATTTATTAGGTATACCTATGTGATAGTGATAATATTGTTTTCTCTGGTATTCCTCGAGTCTAACTACTGATAGAATGGTGAGGAATGCATTTCATATTTTGCTTGTTGATTGTATCTATTTTTTATAAGAGTTAATGAAACTATCTAGTCGTGTTGAAATGTAAGTTGGGTGAATTATAGTGTGTCCATCATATTAATGAGTATTTATAGAGTTATGGGGGGGATTCTATAATACTTAGAGAATCAGGTAGCAAAACCCCTGAGACACTAACTCCTAAAGCAGAATGACAGGGCTATAAAAACCCACGTCTTTCTCAGAAGGAATCACAATCATTGTGTTAGCACTCTGTAAATCTATCTGGATGAATAGACAAATGACAGAGGTAATTGTTTCAACCTAATTTAGAGATGAGGCACTAGCCCGCTCAACTCGGAGAGGGCTCTCTCATGTCACTTGATATATCTTTGGAAATCATTGGCTAGATTTGGTTTGTGTGGGGGGTATTATGATGTTGTTGATGAAGTGGGGGGTAACATTTGGGCTATGGAGTCAGAAATAAATAATGCAGTAGCAGGTCATTTGAAATTATCTAGAGGAGAAAGGATAAGTGAGGCAATGAGTCTGAGTTTTCAAATTGAAATTTTCATGGAAAAAGAGAAAAAACGAAAAAACATAACTGCTTCAGAGCATTTTAAAAAATGAATTCTGAAAAAGTTGAGAAGAGAGATCACATGAATTTAAATTTATAAGTTTAGAGCATCATCAAACGAATTCAAGACTTTTAACTCTCCAATTTAAAAGAGGAACTTGCAAATGGACTAAAGACATAGTAAACATACACTATGAAAGAAGATAGAACTCATATCACAACCAATTAGAATCTTTTTATAAACAATTCAAAAAATTGCTTTTGCATCATATATTCAATTTAACTCCATGATTTAAAAAAAATCTACCTGACCCCCTCCTCCTCTCATGATTTCTATATCCTCGGAATGATATATATATAGGGGGGTTACTTGTGGCATTTAAAACGATTAAAATTACCCATAATTCTAAAAATAGAGGTCAGATACAAAAATGAGTAATGTATAACGACAATTCTCCTAATTTAAAGGGATCATTACGAACAGGTCTGACATATCTGGGGTTTTTATTTTGAACGTCATATGTCCAAAATTTTCTTGAACATAATCAATTCTACGTGAGAATTCATTCCAGCTTGGTGATTTCCTCCTTTAGAGTACTCAACCAAGCTAGTTTATTTTCCCTAATGCTCTCAACCGCCTCATCTCTAATGTCTATCTTCTGTTGTTTTCTCCACTTCTTCTTCACCGCTCGCTTGTAGAGTTCATCCATGTGTTTGTTGATGATTAGGTCCCTCATAACAGGATTTAATCTGACCCCTGATCTTGGTTCTGTTGCATGGTTAGTATGGAATTTGGTTGCTAATATCTGCACAATCGACCTTTCTTTCTTACTCATTGATAAACACAACATGTTATTCAAAAACCCTGTTCCAATGGATATTGCTTGATTGGCTTTGTCCATGTCTCCCAATTTTGTAGAGACCACGATTTTATTTTCCTTAACTCTACAGGAATCAGAAAGTTGATCCAGTTTGAGATGATGATTTCCCGGAGCAGAATCACGCCACCCATATTTGAAGACCAGTAGCTATTGAGTTCTAATCATGAATTACTGAAGAAATTACTTGCAGGTACGTTGCTTGGCCAATCTATTTCGAATGATGAGTCTTTGAGTTAATTATTCGGTGGTGTTTACCTAACATTTTTTGGATGTGAAGTACCTGAATGAGTTACGTGAGGTAATTTGACTAGCCGTCACTTTCCCCCACATGAATTATTGATTTGACATATTAGACCACGTGACATCAGGTATTTTGGGAAAATGGTTTCAGACAGAACTCCTTTCCCCTCGATGTACCTCTGAGGGCGCCACACATCCATGAATAAAACCACAGTATTTTTCCCTGGCCTACCTTTGCATAATTAAATTCCACGCTACTTCGCCGCCCAATATGGGTCTCGACCGTTGATCTGGGTTGCTTCAAGATCCACGGTCCATCAGACCATCTCTTTTGTGATCCTACTATATTTTCCCACATGCCTCCATATATGCCCTGGACCTCCAAATCACACCATGTCTCTAAATCCCTTTAGTCACTTGCTAAATTTAAAACTCAGATTTCAAGTGTAATTGCTATGGTGATAACATAGGCTCCAACTGGGGATGTTATATTCCCTGTGAGGTAGAAAAGAGCTATGGACCCGATGCATTCTTCATTGGGATGCTTTCAAAATATGTGCATGTATCTAGTTACGTCTTGGAGACTGAACGTCGAAAATCGAGCTTTGCAAACTGCTCTCAACTAGACGCAAAAAAAATACCGCCAGGATCCAACTGTACATACTACTGAAAATTTAAACAATGCTCAATCAACAAGCTTATTCATATACTCCTACCTACACTAACTGCTAAAAAGGACTGTTGGTCAAGTGAAGTCAAAATTCCAATGTAACCATGCAAGCATTTTATACACTGTTTGTTTACTTTGCACAAGCTTGTTCCAAATCCTGCTTACTGATAACTCATTCAAAAATTCATCCATAAATCGAAATCTCAAAAAAATATAAAGATTTGGACGGTTCATTTCCTCCAACATAACTGCAAATGGATCCTCTAAAATATGCACAAAACAACAATCATGTTTCACCCTTTCCACTCCATTCTTGTTTTCAGGTGATTCAACTTGTTGACTTCTATTGGAAAGCTGACGGATTTGTTGAGAAGTCTGGTAGTAAGAATTTCTTGAGTCATAAGGAAACCAAGGCTAGAGAATATCATCTAGTGTAAAAAGCCTCATATTTGATACAAACATCGCTTCGTTGCAATCCACTATTGTTTTTAGATTTTGATTGTAAACCTTCCCCATATAATATGTCTTGGGATCATGAATCATATGAGGGAATGTTTCTTCTTCAAGGGTCAAGACAGAATAACAAGCTTCCTTCACATGTGTTTTTCCGCTTCTTGGAGTTTCCATAGATGTAGTTTCAAAATCTTTATCCATGTCTAGGCTACTTAGAAATAGGATCACTACATCCTTTTCAAGGGAAGAAAGACAACTATGAAATACCTTGTCTTGCTGGAAATATTGTTGAACATCCACATTAGTCTTAGGAGAAGGAAAATGACTTACAAAAACAATTTTTTGATCAGCTTCTTCTTTGATCTCGTGGTGAAGCATAGGTTGTAACTCCGAATTTGAATATCCTTTCAAGTAATCAGCTACATGAACATTTAGTGCATGTGGGTGTTGTTGGTATTCCTTATTGAGGACAATTTCCTCATGTGAAGCAATGCTACTGTGAATACAGTCGAACTTCCCTGTTTCTTCTATTACATCATGATTTGCTTTCAACCATTCAAAGGAAGAAAAACATAATGGAAGATAATATCCACTTGCAGGTTTACTCCTTTCATCATGCCTGGAGGATTTCTAACTTAAAACATTTTGTTTTAATAGTCCGAAAGAGGAGAAACACAATGGCAAAGTCATTTTACCTGATTTCAAACTTTCTCCAATTTCTCCATCAGTAGAAAAGAAAAATCTACATGAAGAGTAGTGGCATACTGGAGCATGGTAGCAGCTTTAGTGGGTTGGATTTCTTCGGAAAAATTATAATAGATACTGGAAAACCTTCTACTGAATATAGAAATAGCTTCATTTCTCTGCTTTTTCAAGGCATATAATTCTATAAGTTGTAGATCCAAAGACTTCTTCCTGCCCCAAAATTTTAAAAAGACATCCTTCAATTCCTCCCATGAGATAATTGTCTTTGGATGCAAGTGTTTAAACCATTCTTTGTTGTCTCCTTTCAAGTATTTAAATAAGGCTCTCATACAAACATCATCACGGTCAATCATAGGGGGTGAAATACTAGTCTTGGATACATGGGGCTCATCAACTTGGTTATGGTTATCACAGGGTGTAGGTGGAATATTGCTATCAAGGCTAGTGATAAACTGAGGGGATATTTGTGTAACTTTAAGAGGAGGATATATAGTTTCTATATTGTCATGATCATCATTTGCATGCAGTAATTAAAGAAGAACTTGTTTAGCATTTTCAAGAAACGACCAGAGGCATCTTAGAACAAATAGTGAAATGACATGGAAAAAATCCAATTTTAAGCACTTGTTTTCTTCCATAATGTTTTTTCATACCTCTGCCAAGGGGTATCATCTTCCAGTGAATTATATGAACTACATTTGAATTTTAAGTGGATTCGCCATTGAAGATTTGAATTTCTGGATTCTTCTACTAGTGGAATAACCTTCAAACTGATTTTTTGATATGTGGAGTCACCATTGAAGATTTGAATTTCTGGATTCTTCTACCAGTGGAATCACCTTCAAACTGATTTTTTAATATGTGGAGTTGCCGAAGCAGGAATAGAGCCAATATGTGCCTAAGTGTCTGCTTCTCTCAGAACTTAGAACTCAACCATGTCGTTCCTTCCCAGGGAAAATTTTTCAATTTCGTCCCTGGAAACGACACCATAATGTTAGCACTCTGAAAATCTATCCTGCTAAATAGAAAAATGAGAGAGGTAACTATTTCAACCTACTTTAGAGATGAGGCACTAGCCTTCTCAACTCAGAGAGGGCTCTCTCATGTCACTTGATATACCTTTGGCAATCACTAGCTAGATTTGGTTTGTGTGGGGAGTATTATGAATATGTTGAAGAAGTGGGGGGTAACATTTGAGCTATGGAGTCAGAAATAAATAATGCAGTAGCAAGTAATTTGAACTTCTCTAAAGGAGAAAGGATAAGTGAGGCAATGATTCTGATTTTTCAAATTGAAATTTTCATGGAAAAAGAGGAAAAAGGAAAACACATAACTGCTTTAGAGCATTTTAAAAAATGAATTCTGGAAAAGTTGAGAAGAGAGATCACATGAATTTAAATTGCTAAGTCTAGAGCATCATCAAACAAATTCGAGACTTTTAACTCTCCAATTTAAGAGAGGAAATTGTAAATGGACTAAAGACACATGAAACACACACTATGAAAGAATATAAAACTCATATCACAACCAATTATAATCTATTCATAAACAACTCAAAAAATTTCTTTTGCATCATATATTCAGTTTAACTCCATGATTTTACAAAAATCTACCTACAATGAAGGCCAACCCCCTCCTCCTCTCATTCTTTCTATATCCTCGGAATGATATATATATAGAGGGGTTACTTGTGGGATTTAAAACGATTAAACTTCCCCATAAATTTAAAAATAGAGGTCAGCTACAAAAGGAGTAATGTGTAACGACAATTATCCTACTTTAAAGGGATCGTTCTGAGCAAGTCTGACATATATAGGGTTTTTATTTTGAACGCCATATGTCCAAAATTTTCTGGAACATAATGAATTCTACCTGAGAATTCATTACAGCTTGGTGATTTCCTCCTTTAGAGTACTCAACCAAGCTATTTTATTTTCCCCAACGCTCTCAACCGCCACAGCTCCGATTTTTGTCTTCTATCGTTTGCTCCACTTCTTCTTCATCGCTCGCTTGTAGAGTTCATCCATGTGTTTGTTAATGATTAGGTCCCTCATAAAAAGATTTAATATGACCCATGTTTCTAGTTATGTCGCATGGTCAGTATGGAATTTGTTTGCTAATATCTGTGCAATCGACCTTTCTTTCTTACTCATTGATAAACATGACATGTTAGTTGAAAACCCTGTTCCACTGGATATTTCTTGATTGGATTTGTCCATGTCTCCCAATTTTGCAGACCATGATTTTTGTTTTCCCTAACTCTACAGGAATCAGAAATTCGATCCAGTTTCAGACGATGATTTCCTGGAGCAGAATAACGCCACCCATATTTGAAGATCGGTAGTTATTGAGTTCTAATCATGAATTACTGACGAAATTTCTTGTAGGTACATTTCTTGGCCAATCTATTTCGAATGATGAGTCTTTGAGTTAGTTATTCGACGATGTTCACCTAACATTTTGTGGACGTGAAGTACTTGAAGGAGTGGTGTGAGGTGATTTGACTAGCTGTCACTTTCCCCCACATGAATTGTTGATTTGACATATTAGACCACGTGACATCGGGCCTTTTAGGAAAATGGTTTCAGGCAGACCACCTTTTGCCCTGATGTACCTCTGAGGGTGCCACCCTTCCATGAATAAAACCACAATAGTTTTCCCCAACCTGCCTTCACATAATTAAATTTTGTGTTACTTCACTGCTCGATATGGGTTTCGACAGTTGATCTGGGCTGCTTCAAGATCCACAGTCTGTCAGAACCTCTCTTTTGTGCTGCCACTATATTTGTCCACATGCCACCATATATGTCCTGGACCTCCAAATTGTTCCATGTCTCTAAATCGCTTTAGTCACTTGCTAAATTTAGAACTCGAATTTCAAGTGTAATTGTTATGGTGATAACACATTGATCTTGGCACAATGAGTTAATCTTGGCCATTGATCGAATTCCTTTGCACTCCATGGCATGCCAAGGATTGGGGTTTTTGTGAACTATTGAATTCCTCAAAGGCGGATAGAAAGATCCTGGCAAATGATCAGGATCCTCAAGTACAAGTATTGTCACGAATCTATATTGTTTTCAACCATTGGATCCATCAGAGAGAAATTTAGGGAAAATATAGATCGTTTGATCCATACCAAATGGTGGCATCAGAGTCTAATGTTCGGAGTAGGTTGTAGTAACTAGACTCCAATGGGAAGACTCTGAGAAATAATATTGATAGTATATGTGGTAGAGTCCATGAAGAGACCAATAAAAGGATAGGTGTAATAAGGCAGAGATGGGAATCTATAAAAGTTTATTTCTGTTAAAATTTTATTTAATTATCTTCCATACACCCTTGAGGAGAAGGACTGTAGATTGAAACTTTTCTGTTATTTTAAATTTTTACAATAGAAATTTTAACATGATGACTGCAACATAAGGATTAAATCATTGACCTAGTGGAGTGATAGTTATTCCTACAAAAGTGGGAATGTGTTGATAAGAACTTAGGGTTATACCTAAATGTGAATGACTAAAAAATGGATGGAACCTATTATAAAGCTACATGATACCTAAGAATCGATTATATGAGATGATTTACTCAAGTGTTATGTTGTCTATCCACTGGATTGACATATCCTATTACATTCATGGTAACTTTGTATGTAATGGATAAGACCCTCATGGAAAATATCCTTGTTTTTAAAGGAAATTAGTATGTACTAACATAATCCTTAGTAATATTAATTGCTGATTAGATAAAAGGCTAAACCATGCATGTGAAATTCCTCATGATTAGATGATTGATAAAAAATTTGAAAGGTCAGTTTGCTTGACCTATACTAAATACAACATTTAACTAGGACAACCTATTTAACCAAAAGAAACAAAAAATATTCCTTCAGACTGTTGATATTTCTTATAAAGGAGGTGAAATGGCTTGAACATATGAGCTACTCTATGAGCTCATGGTCGTACAAAGAATCTGCATCCACGCCTAGTAACTTGAGTACTCACTTATGCATGAAAGTATAATATGTGAAAAACTAATAATGCTACTGCCTTTTTCCTTATGAAGATAGAGTCATAATGATAAAGTAAATACCGATACAAGGTCTGATAAAGGAAATGTTGGAACATTTCTATATGACTAGTGGGTCAAGTTAACATCCAAAAATGGATGATAGATATATAGGAATGGTTGGGTAAGATCATATATAAGAAAGAAGTATTTTAGGGAAAGATTTCATTGATAAGGGTTTGTTGACCAAAAATGAATTGAAGCATGAATAGAGACTAGAATTGTTAACTTTCTTCCTTAGGCAATGTTGTACTGACCAAATTATGTTTCTTAATTATGGAAGGCTTTTATAACAGACAGGTGAGAATGGATTCTTATCATATGTTGCCATGAGAGAAGGAAACCTAAACATGCTCACACCTATGAGATTAGTCATGTGAATAACTATAAATCCCCATCATAAAATATTGATATAGGAAAGAATTTGATGAAAGTATATGATGAATATGGGGATGTACAAGTGGTGCTCACATACTATATGTATATGTATGGGTATTGATACACGGTCATGATATGACTACCTGAGTAAGTGGATCTAAGTGTATTTTTTTAATAATATTCTGGGGAAGTACACAACCCCCTAGAGAAAGCTAATATGAAATACTAAGAGAGTAATGAGAAAAAGTGACTTTTTCTAGTTGTTATCTCATAGAGAAGGAAACATAATTATGATTATTTTGATGAGATTGGTCGGATAAGTGACTGTAAGGTCTCATCAAAACTGGATAATGTTAAATCAACATAAATTAATGAGGTAAAATGGTGCAAATGATGCACCTACATATATGTAAATATACATATACATGCTTAAAAGTATGATATGGAGGTTGAAAAGTCCATATGTGTGAAAGTCATGGAAAAGAGTCCAAGCTAAAGCGTAATTACTGATATAAGTCACCCATAAAAGCGTAATTGCTCCAACCCTTTATTTTTCGAAACTTTTCTATTTGCCTTCTACAGGAACTCTAAAATCCGTGATATTTGAAGAAACCGGGGATTTTTCCTCGATCTCCCTTGTCGATCGAGTGTCTAAAGACCATAGCTTTTCATTTTCCCTTCGGTGAGGTGGGAAACACCAGTTAGATTTTAATAAACCCGGGATTTTGCACTGTCTTTTTCCATTTATTACATGCTGAATTTTTCTCTATGTTATAAATGATAGAGTGCATGGGGTAAACATGTTATAAGGTTTCCTAGGGTGATATTAAAAAAATAAAAAATCAATGAATAAATACAAAAATGTGTAATTAATGAACATGTATAATGTATCAGTATATGTATGCTAAGGGAATTATGTGACTACTGAATAAGCCAAAAGTAAGGAAGGAGATTGTACTTTCCAAGATTTAATCAATACCGTGAATACATCGTTGACTTTTGAGAAGTGTATGGATTTGTCCTGATAATATAAGAGAAGCTAGTGTATTTACTAAAAGTGTCGAGGAGCATGAATGCTTTGTTGTGATGATGGAAGGAAAAAATATAGTGTCTTTGATTGTTTCATGGAAAGCATTGTGAATGAATCATGAGTAATATGGTATAAATGAATGTACATAGGAAAATGGTAAATATTTCCTGTGATGGACACACAACATACTAATGCATGTAGTTGAATGCATAAAAACACATTAGGGAAGAAAAAAGATAGATGCACACATTTGAATGTGTGGTTAAATGAATGCATGTTTATATCCCTTATAGAATATTGGGTAAATCCCTTAACTAATAAATCTAAAATTGATTATGGGTTCAGATCATTTCAAATGGTGTTATATATGCCATAGGAGGGTCACTTATTGAATAATTTCCCTATGGAGAAACTATGTGAAGACTCTGTCAGGAGAAAAAAGAACTAACCTTAAAAACTACTAAAATTTAGAACAAATCTCATTTATAGAAGAATTCTAGATTACATTATAAAATATAATACATACATAGAAGACATACAAATGAATGATTACCAATCTAATTGGTACATGTATAGAATATACAGGTCCCTAATTCATTATGAACAAAAGGCTTACTACTATAGTATGTTGAAGTATTCAAGAAGGTCAAAGATGACCTGATTAGAATTGATTAGGGAATATCACAGGCAGCTTACAAGAGGGATAAATTGTAAAGGAAAGAAGGAGGACATGTTCAATATTGTTCTCACTGTGAAACTATGAATATTGAGACAGAGTGTGTTCTTTAAAAGGAGATTTGTGAGATTAAGAACACCTTGTAATTGAAAGATAAAATATTGAATGAATTTAATTGGCCTTGGTTAATCCATGACATGTAAAGATAGAGGGATATTGGAAATCACTGAGCTGGATTGAGAGTTCCAGCAATGTAGAAGGAGTTGGAAATGGGAAGAGTCCCTTAACTCCTTTCCCAATTATTATTACATTCATATGGGATAATATATCGATATGTTGTTGTATGCGAATACTTTTTGCATGAGAAATGATGATGGCTATGTGACTATATAAACAACTGACAATTTGATTTTGTTTACACTCATTAAAACATTGAAGGTAATGAGATGGGATGCACATAAATGTGCTAGAACATATTTGAAAAGTGTTTTGTTAAATTTTAAAATGTATTACTTACAATTTATTTTACATGACAACTGATGTGAACTGTGAATTTGATGATACATATATGTATATGAAAATTATTGGAGTTGTTGGGAAAGGATAGCTACCAATGATAGAAATTATCAAGAAAGGGGAAACACAAGAAGTTTGCTGATAGAAAATACTTATGAAATAACTTTAGGAAATACCTAGGAAGCACCATTGATGAAGTAATATTAGAAAGAGTGTTGATAGACAGAACAGCTATAAAGATTTCATGTCTAGGTAGCATGACACTTGAAAGGAATTGGGTAATAATCCCTACTGAAATAAATTTATTAGTTTAATAAAATGAAAATAAAATTTGAATGGCTATTGTATGCCATTGATACCCAAACAAGGGCATAATTCAGGAAAGAGAGACCTGAATGGTGGAGGTATGAACCTCCAACAATCAAGAGAGATTAAGATCCTTGCAAGAGAAATTCATGAAAAAATATTTCATGAATACATTGACCAATAAAGGAGTGGTTGGGAACAAAAGTGATTATAAGTAGCACATGGATTGATTGCATAATGGAGGGCATGTTGTAAGATAATGGGCATATATAGTATTTCCCAACATGGAAGAAGTATATTCTAGTACTCTACAAAGTTGTATAATGGTAAAGAGAGGAATTGGGTGGCCATGGAAGTTGGCACCTTGGTGATCAATGAAGAAAGCATGATAAAAGGAATTCACATGAAAATATTTAATTTCTTATCATGCTGAGTTGAGGTCATGATCAACTCTATCCAGCAGGAAAAATCCTACTTTGACAATGAACGTGGATAGATGATCTCGGTGGTGCGAGGTTAGATGACTTCCAATACACCAGGGAAAAGAGCCTAACATAAATTGTGGTAATCTGACATCAATGCAAGGTTATTGTATATGATTGTGACCATTGGCATTGTCACATTGATCAAATTCATTTAATGACAGAATTTCATTTGGAAAAGTTTCATATGATGAAACGATGCATATACAAGGGATGATGTTTCTCTTCAATTTTTCCTTTATAAATGTGATGCAATTGTTAGAATGCACAAATTAAGAATTTTTTGTGATGTGATTGTCAATGTGCAATGAGAATGTATATATGCATGAGAAACTAACAATATGTTTGGCTATGTAAATATTTAATTGCAGGAAATAGGGTCTCGGAAATGGAAGTACTATAAGGCCATAAGGAAGACCAATACCTATTGGTTTTAAGGAGCCAAAAAACTATGAGAAGGAAATCTCATGCTTGTGGAATATGGTTCAATTATGGAACAAATTTGAAAATAAGAGGAAACTATGAAATTTAAAATATATGGGTAACAGATTTGAAAAGAATTATGATTTAATTAATGAAAATATCTCACAAATTCCTGTATGCATATGAAAATGGGTGATATGAAGATATATATCTAGGGAGGAAAGATGGTGGCTATCAAATAAGAAAGCATGAAAGAGGGACATTGTTATGACAAGAGAACCTTTTGATAAGTCATGATCGTGATGAGAATGTTGTGTTGTTGTAACAGGGGCCGAAGGGATGCTTTTGGTAGAGAAAGGTTGAGGGACACTTCAGTTGTAAGGCTAAGAAAATCCTATGAAACTCCTCTTATCTGAGAAATCCAAGGAAGGAAATTTGGATCGCTCAAGGGACAATATAGCAGAGAAGGGGATACCTGAGCATGAGCCTAAAAGGTGTGTGACCGGAAGGAAGGGGAGACTTTGATTTCTCATGCACAAGACTCGACAGAGTCTTTAAAATTTTGTCATATGTTGATTGGGATCATGCACACAAGGGGTATGACAAAGAAGACAATGGGTCGAGTGAGTATGATAGCCATATGTATGCAGATCCATGAACTATGTATATAAGTACTATGTTTATATGTGAAAGTTTTCCACTTGAATTAAAAATAGTAATAAAATGTTTCTGCATGAAATTGGACTTAATATACATGTTGCTCAAAATTGTTGTAGGTCTATGCTAAATTCCAAGAGTCTGGGAAAGGACCACAACAAGAGGAACAAAACATTTTTTAAGTAGATGAAAGTTAATGGCATGTAGGTGTTTATTAAAATGAACATCGAGGACAACGTTCCTTTAAGGGGGAGGGGATTGTAACACCCATGTTTCCCCCAACTTGTAATTAATGATAATCAATGATTTGCATGCCATGACATGTAAATATTGTAAATCTAATTTTTATTAATTGAAAATGTGAACCAACTGACTATGGGGTGAAGCCTTGAGTATTGGCCATGATACCACTAGAAGAATGAGAGAACGATTTATTTGGCTAAAGGAACAAACCACTTTTGTAATGTATTATTTTAGAAATATTCTGAACTTTAACCTAAACACATCAAGAAAAATCATTTAATGAGGTAGGAATGGTGGTTAATCAAACAACCACCCTCAAAGAATACATGCATGGGAAATATGTCTAGGATAGTAGGGGATTCCAACCAAAGTTAAAACAGAGTAGAAAGTCTGCAGTCAAATTGACCCACATGTGCCTTCTGACAAAAGAAAGGGGAACAAGTTAAGAACCTTCACAGTAATTTATCTGCAAGAGTGTTAGGTATGTGTTATATTATTTGCACAAGTAACTCTAGTGTATGCTACATTATGTCGGGGAGTTTGAGGGCAGGCTGTTAGGCCCCTCCTTTGGGAGTTGCAGGGGGTTTGGGGCACTTCCCCCGAGATTTTTTTTTCCTTGGGAAATGGGCCACATTTTTTCCTCGTTTCTTTTTCACCTTGATTTTCATGTCAATTGTTGTGCGGTTTTTTGGCACATGGTTTTTTCCAATGGTTTTCTATTTCTAGTTAAGGAATTAGGGTTGTTGACTAATACAGGTCATTGGGTTATGGTTTTGGATTTCGTTGGATCCTATATGTATATTTTACTGTAAATAATATATCAATATGAATGAATACATGATATGTTGGTTTTTCTGGTTTGGATTTCCAGTGGAAAAATCTTTGTGTAATGTGTGTATTTTCCATTGTATATTTTCTCTTATTTTATTGAAAGTCTATTTGCAACAAAATATTGTACAAGGTTAAAATATACATTTGGTATCAGGCCTTTGTTGGCTTCAGGGGACACCTTTATGGCCAAGGGTTGGGCTTGAGACTGTGATAAGCCTTGTTACAGTGGGAGATCTATGGTATTGATTTTTTCAGGGAAAAAGAAATGGTGAGTAGTTCGAAAATAGATATTGAGAAGTTTAATGGACAATTTTTTTACTGTGGAAGCTCAATATGCAAGATTTGTTGATGGACAGAGATTAGTGGATCACGGTGGATCTAGGTACTACACCTACAAGAACTTCAACAGATGATTGGAAAATGTTGGATCTGAAGGCGAAAAGAACAATCTGACTACGTCTTTCAGATTCAGTATTATTGAATGTGTCAGAGGAAGCTACAACCAAAGATTTATGGGATAAGTTGGGGAAGTTGTATCAGTCTAAATCCCTAGTAAATAAACTATTCCTAAGAAATAAGTTGTATAACCTAAGGATGAGAGATGGAGACTTGGTGGTAGATCATTTGAATGCCTTTAATATTATGTTAATTCAGTTAGTATTTGTTGAGATTAAAATTCCAGATGAAGATAAGTGTATCATTTTACTGTGCTCTTTACCAGACTCGTGGGATAGTCTGGTTGTGGCCATAGGTAGTACTACAACTTCCTTTAAGTTTGATTAAGTGGTCTCATCCTTGTTGTTGGAGGAGATGAGACGAAATAACATTGAAGGGCATAGCACATATGCATTATTTGCAAGAGGATGCTCCCAGGAAAGAAATAGATCTAAGTCCTCAAGTGGGAGATCTAAGTCTAAGGGAATATCTAAGTCTCCCTAAAAGTTTATAAAGGTATTCTAGAAATGTGGAAAAGAAGGGCACTACAAGAAGCAGTGTAGATCCAGATTTTAGAAAAAGAAGGAATCTGAAGAATCTCCTTCTATAGAAGAAAAGACCTTCAAGGAATGAGGGGATGTGTACTTGTCTTATTCAAGCACACATGAAGATCATGAGGCATGGTTGGTTGACTCAGGTGCATAATTTCATATGACTCCCCATAGGGAGTGGTTTTGTGAATATTAAAGGTATGATGGAGGTAATTTTTCCCAGGTGATGAATCGACAACTAGAATCATAGGTCAAGGAAAATTCAAGTTGAGGCTCATATATGGAAGGATTATAACACTACATAGTGCTCTACACATCCCAGGATTGGCTAGAAATTTGATTTTTGTAAGAAAAATGGATGATGCAGGGGTAAAAACAATATTTGAAAAGGAAATGATGCAGGAGCATCACCAACACGTCAAGGGAGCCAGCGCGAAAGTGGAGGACAGCTGGAAAGGCCAGCACAAATTTTGAAAACACTTTGGAATTGTTGCGAAAGTCTTAAATGAATCCATTTATGAAGGCGCACTTGTACATTGTAATGGACCTTGAGCGGATAGCTCTTATCCTTAGGTAGATAGTCGGCATTTAATAGATTTAATGCAGGTAGATAAGAATTTAATTCTAGATTTGATAGCTTTAGAGTCCAAGAGGGAAACGGGATATAGACACCCAAATTGTACATTGTAACATTATCAATTGTGAACAGAAGAAGAGCTAGAGAATTCAGAAGAGAAGAGCATGTAGATAATTGTATGAAGAACACCCATGTACAGATATTTGAATTAATAGAAGAAAGATTCGATTCAAATTTATGGTTTTGTGTTATCTCTCTGTATATTGATGTTATGCGCATGGATGTTTTCTTCCTGGCATACATTTCCTTTTATATGTTGTGTGTGTGATTTAATGGTTGAGTTGAAGTCTGAGAGGAAATGAGAATGAGTTTCAATTGTTTCTCTAATTGAGCCAGAAGATTCCTGCAAGGAGTGCAGTCAAATTGTCCGCAAGGAGTGCATTGACAGAAGGGTTCAATTAGAGATAACTTTTGTTCTCACTTCCTTGAAAGTGCAGTTGGGAATGAAGGAGTCGTGCAAGGAGTGCGTAGGCCAAGCTAAGTCTCAGAGTTTCTATTCTGAGCGAAGGGACTGAAGGACTGCTGCTGCAGGAGTGCGCAGAGTCGAAGAAGACTTCAACACTTATATAGTTGTTGAAGGGTTTCCACAAGGAGTGCGCGCAAGAAGTTCCTAGAGGACTTGCGAGTCGGTGGGAAAGCTCAAGAGGAATAGGCCTGCAAATTCATTGAAGGATAGTGCAGGGGAGTTACTACTGAAAACTGCAAGAAACGTCATAAGTTACGCGCAGGAGGATAAATTCCAAGAAGGAACACAGTCATTTCGCAGAGTCGTCAAAGGAAGGAACGAACGGACAAAATTCTCTGAGGAGACTTCGCAAATCTCCATGGGCCATTGGATATTGCGGAGGTGCAGAGAGGTTACAGTGTAGGAGTGGAGAGGTTCGAAGTTCAGGATGGTAGGAGCATTGATCAGGATCACGAGGAGCATGGGTTCTATTCGTGGATCGGCATATTGAGAGTTCGTGAGTCGAGACTCCAAATTGTTGCAACGTAAGTCGTGATATTGCGATACGCGATATTCCGGTGGCTACGTAGACAGTGTGGGCCATAGGGAATCGGAGAAGCGAAGTCGTGAGGGAGCGAGTTTCAGCATCTCGGGCATCAGGGGTCGATGTGGAGGTTATTCGACCTCGCGAGTGGCGAGATCGTGAGTTTCGGCATTTCGGTGTATCGGGTATCAGGGGGTTGGAAAGTCGAGTGCTTAGTATCAAAGGCGCGATAGAGCCGAAGTCCGCATAAAGGAAAGATAAAGTCAGCGTTGATTGATACATCAGGTCTCAGGGATTCGAGAACCCAGTGATCGACTGTGAACTTGTGAAGCCGCGAGTTCCGATCCTCTGATAAGTTAAGAAAGGGGGATCGCGCAAAGAGAATTGTGGGTGCAGATTTCCCGATAGGGAAATAGAAGAACCTTGGAGTTCTTCGGGCTGAGAAAAAGAAGAAGATCTTGTGAGAGCGGGCGTGCTCCGAGGAGTGCGGTTGCGTTAGGTTTGGTATCAGAGCAGGATTATTTCTTTTCTTTCTGAAACATCAAAAGGAAATTCGCCATGCCGCCTAGGAGAGAAAGAAAGACACCTGACCCGGAAGACAGGGAGGTGAGAAGAAGAGGCAGACAGGTATTCAATCCAAAAATGGAGAGACAGATGAGAGATCTCCGAGCTAGACTCAAAGACATGGAGATGGCACAGAGATGCACAGCTAGTGCAGGAGATCTGATTGATTTCGACAGCGATATTGAAGCTGAACGCGAAGAGGAAGTTGCAGCCGAGGATGCATCAACCGAGCGTTTGATCAAAGACATTGCCAGGATGGGTGCGAAGGCGAAAATGGACATTCCAGTCTATGAAGGAAATCTGGATGCCGAGGAGCTGCTAGATTGGATTAGAGCTCTAGATACATACTTCGACTACGAAGATTTTGAAGAGGATAAGAAAGTCAAGCATGCAGTTACGTGCTTGAAAGGGCATGCAACATTGTGGTGGGACGAGCTACAAACTGATAGACGCTGCAAAGGCAAGCAGAATATTAAAAGTTGGGATTAAATGATTGTGAAGATGAAGGCAAAATTCATTCCGAGAGACTACCAAATTAATCTATTCAAGAGGATGCAGAACGTGAAACAGAAATTGATGACAGTGAAATAATACACTAAGGAATTCTATCGACTGAACATCAGGGCAGGTCATCGGGAGAGCAATGATGAGAAAGTGGCTAGATATCTGAATGGTTTGAGATATGACAACCAGGATGAATTGAGCATGGTTACCATTAGAACTGTGGAGGACGCTTATCATATGGCTCTGAAAGAAAAGGAGAAGCTAAGTCATAAGAAAGGTCAGCGAGGGAGAGGCAGGAGTCAGCCCAGAGGCAAAGCAGTTGCCCAGGATAAATACCAGAAGCCCAAGGAGGAATGGAAGAAACCTCAGGGTAAAGTTGAAAGGGGTGGAACCTCACAGAGAGGACCATATGTTGAACAGAGGGGGCAGCGTAATGAGTAGAGGGGATATTATGCTGACGCAAACACTCTTCCCCGTACTAGAGGTCGAGGAAGAGGCAGAGGTGGAGTAATCACATGCTTCACATGTGGAAAGAATGGGCACAAGTCATACGAGTGTCCAGAGAAAAAGAAGGACATTGGAGAAACTCNAGCAAACACTCTTCCCCGTACTAGAGGTCGAGGAAGAGGCAGAGGTGGAGTAATCACATGCTTCACATGTGGAAAGAATGGGCACAAGTCATACGAGTGTCCAGAGAAAAAGAAGGACATTGGAGAAACTCACATCACTGAAGCACAGAGGCGGGATGTTGAGGCAGAAGATGTTGAAGGGGGAAGGTCGCTTATGATGCGAAAAGTCCTTTTGACACCCGAGAAAGAGGTGGAAAGCTCGGTTCAAAGGACTAGACTATTTAGAACAGCTTGCAAGACCAAGGATAGGGTGTGAAAGGTTATCATGGACAGTGGTAGCACGGATAATCTCGTTTCAACCGAGATGGTAGAAAAGATGGAGCTAGAGATGACTAATCACCCTAACCCATACAGAGTTTTGTGGCTACAAAAAGGACACCAGGTAACTGTTACTAAACAATGCTTGGTCGAATTCAAAATTGGAGGGTATAATGATAAGATCCTGTGTGATGTCATTCCTATGGATGTATGTCATTTATTGCTGGGTAGACCATGGCAATATGACAGAAATGTGATTCATGATGGGAGAATGAACACATATACCCTGGAGAAGAATGNATGGGAGAACCCATATGTTGCTTCCGATAAAGGATAAGGAGGTGAATCCGGAAGTAAACAACACAATACTTCTCATGAGTGGGAAGGAGCTTCTTACAGAGGTTAAGAAGAAAGAAGATCCACAATTCTTTGTGGTCAGGAAACCAAGGATTGTTCTGACTAGCACAAGAGTGGATGATTTACCAGATGAAGTTCAGGAACTGCTGAAAGAGTTCACTAACATCATAGTGGATGAATTACCTCATTCGTTGCCACTGATGAGGAGTGTGAGTCATCACATAGACCTCATACCAAGAGCCAACTTACCGAATAAATCCATGTACAGGTTGATGCCGCAAGAAAATGAAGAGGTCAAGAAGTAGGTCCAAGAGCTACTAGACAAAGGATTGGTCAGAGAAAGTTTGAGCCCGTGTGCTGTTCCAATAGTACTCAGTCCGAAAAAAGATGGAGGCTAGAGGATGTGTACTGACTTGAGACCGATCAACAAAATAACCATCAGGTATAGGTTTCCACTGTCGAGAATGGATGATCTGATGGATTACCTAAGTGGGGCAAATTATTTTTCAAAGATACATTTAAAAAGTGGATATCACCAGATTCGCATGAGAGAAGGTGATGAGTGGAAGACAACCTTCAAGACCAAAGAAGGACTGTATGAATGACTAGTCATGCCATTTGGCTTGACAAATGCGCCAAGTACCTTTATGAGGTTGATGAACGAAGTGTTGAAAGAGTTCATCGGGAAATTTTTCATTGTATACTTGGATGACATACTGATTTACAGTAAATCAGTGGCATAACACTTACAACATTTGGCTACAGTGAAGAAGCGGCATAAGTCTTTTCATTGGACAACAGAGGTTGAGAAGAGCTTCAATTTGTTGAAGCGGAAGATCACGGAACAACCGGTTTTGGTGTTGCCGGATTTCCTGAAGACATTTCAGGTGAAATGTGATGCAAGCAGATTTGCCATCGGAGCAGTATTAAGTCAGGACGACAGATCAATCGCATATTTCAGCGAGAAGATGGATGAGGCAAAATTGAAATAATCCACGTATGATAAAGAATTTTATGCTATCATATAGGTGCTGAAGAAGTGGAGGCATTACTTGATCCCAAAGGAATTTGTTTTGTATAGTGACAATCATGCATTACAGTTTGTGACTCAATAGGAGAAGTTGAATCAGAAACATGCAAAATGGGTAGAGTATATGCAAAATTTCACATTTGTTATTAAGAATATTTTGGGTACTGCTAACAAAGTGGCTGATGCTTTGAGCAGGAAGTGTTTGTTATTGTAGGAGTTCCGAGTCAAAACATTGGGTTTTGAGGACCTCAAGAATATGTATGCAGGTGATGCAGATTTTGCGGAAGCGTATGAAGCAGCTGAGAATCCATTTCTCAGAGACATAATCCCTTGGATAGATTATATGATCCAGGAGGGATTGTTGTTTAGAGGCAATCAACTGTGTATTCCAAAATGCTCCATGAGGGAGAACCTGTTGAAGGAGAAACACAGTGGAGGCTTGGTAGGACATTTTGGCCATGACGAAACATTCGCAAAGCTGAATGAATCATATTTTTGGCTAGGCATGTGAGCAGATGTCAAGAGGTTTGTTGACAGGTGTCGAGTTTGCCAGCATTCCAAAGGGAGGAAGCAGAATGCAGGTTTGTATCAACTGTTTCCCATACCAGAGAGGCCATGGGAGGCGATTAGCATGGATTTTGTATTGGGGTTTCCGAGAACACAAAGAGGGTTTGAATCTATCTTTGTGGTGGTCGACAGATTTTCGAATATGGCACACTTCATTCCATGCCAGAAGACCAGTGATGCGACTCACATCGCAAATCTCTTTTTCAAGGAGGTCATTCGACTTCATGGATTGCCAAAAATCATAGTTTCAGATAGGGACACTAAATTCATAGGGCATTTTTGGAGGACCTTATGGAAGAAGCTAGGAACTAACTTGGCATTTAGTTCTGCTTATCATCCTCAGATGGATGGACAAACAGAGGTGGTAAACAGGAGTCTGGGAGACTTTCTAAGAAGCTTGGTGGTAGAGCACCATAGCAACTGGGATAGCATATTACCACAAACAGAGTTCGCATATAATGATTCAGTGAATCGAAGCACAGGAAAAAGTCCATTTCAGGTTGTATATGGGATGCAGCCGAGAGGAGTATCTAAACTGAGGGATTCATAACAGACTGCGACTAGCAGCGCTAGTGCAGAAAAATTCGCTGAGGCGATGAGAGAACTTCACAGCAAGGTGAAGGAGCGACTGTTAAAATCAAATCAGGAGTACAAGCGCAGAGCAGATCAGCATCGGAGATAACTTCAGTTTGAAGTTGGTGATCTAGTTCTGGTACACTTGAGGAAGGAAAGGTTCCCAAGGGGAACATACAACAAGCTGAAGATGAAGAAAATCGGACCATGCAAGGTCTTGAAAAAATTCAGAGAAAATGCTTATGAGATTGAGTTGCCGAATGAGATTGGAATATCTCCGATATTCAATGTCGCAGATTTATACCCATACAGGGATGGAGAAGCAGAAACTAGAACAGAAGAGTCAGTAATCCAATGGATGAAACAATTTCTAGTTGCGGAGAAGCCACAGATGGAATGCATACTGGACAAGAGATTGGGTAAGAAGACCCGAAGGAGGGAATACTTCGAGTATCTGTTCAAGTGGAAGAACCATCCAGTAGAAGATGCCAGCTGGGAGAGTAAAGCAGTGATATAAAAGCATGGACAGACCATGCAGGAGCTCATGTACAGGAGCCCATGAAAGTTTTCAAGCCGAGGAGTATGATGCATGAGCATCACCAACACGTCAAGCGAGCCAGCACGGAAGTGGAGGACAGTTGGACAAGCCAGCACAAATTTTGAAAACACTTTGGAATTGTTGCGCAAGTCTTAAATGAAGCCATTTATGAAGGCACACTTGTACATTGTAATGGACCTTGAGCGGATAGCTCTCGTCCTTAGGTAGATAGTCGGCATTTAATAGATTTAATGCAGGTAGATAAGAATTTAATTCTAGATTTGATAGCTTTAGACTCCAAGAGGGAAACGAGATATAGACACCATCATTGTACATTGTAACATTATCAATTGTGAATAGGAGAAGAGCTAGAGCATTCAGAAGAGAAGAGCATGCAGAGAATTGTATGAAGAACACCCATGTACAGATATTTGAATTAATAAAAGAAAGCTTTGATTCAAATTCATGGTTTTGTGTTATCTCTTTGTATATTGATATTATGTGCATGGATGTTTGCTTCCTGTCATACACTTTCTTTTATATGTTGTGTATGTGATTTCATGGTTGAGTTGAAGTCTGAGAGGAAATGAGAATGAGTTTCAATTGTTTCTCTAATTGAGCCAGAAGATTCCTGCAAGGAGTGCAGTCAAATTGTCCGCAAGGAGTGTGTTGACAGAAGGGTTCAATTAGAGATAACTTTTGTTCTCACTTCCTAGAAAGTGTAGTTGGGCATGAAGGAGCTGTGCAAGGAGTGCGCAGGCCAAGATAAGTCTCAGAGTTTCTATTCTGAGCGAAGGGACTGAAGGATTGCTGCTGCAGGAGTGCGTAGAGTCGAAGAAGACTTCAACACTTAGATAGTTGTTGAAGGGTTGCTGCAAGGAGTGCGCGCAAGAAGTTCTCAGAGGACTTGTGAGTCAGTGGGAAATCTCAAGAGGAATAGGCCTGCAAATTCGTTGAAGGATAGTGCAGGGGAGTTACTACTGAAAACTGCAAGAAGCGTCGTAAGTTACGCGCAAGAGGATAAATTCCAGGAAGGAACACAGTCATTTTGCAGAATCGTCAAAGGAAGGAACGGATCTTGCGGAGGTGCAGAGAGGTTACAGTGCAGGTGTGGAGAGGTTCGAAGTTCAGGAGGGCAGGAGCATTGATCAGGATCATGAGGAGCGTGGGTTCTATTCATGGATCGGCATATCGGGAGTTTGTGAGTCGAGACTCCAAATTGTTGCAACGGAAGTCGTGATATTGCAATACGCGATATTTCGGCGGCTGTGTAGACAATGTGGGCCACAGGGAATTGAAGAAGCGAAGTCATGAGGGAGCGAGTTTCGACGTCTCGGGCATCGGGGGTCGATGTGGAGGTTATTCAACCTCGCGAGTAGCGAAGTCGCGAGTGGCAAGATTGCGAGTTTCGGCATTTCGGCGCATCGAGTATCGGGGGGTTGGAAAGCCGAGTGCTTAGTATCACGAGTAGCGAAGGCGCGATAGAGCCGAAGTCCCGATAGATAAAAGATAAAGTCAGCGTTGACTGACACATTGGGTCTTGGGGATTCGAGAACCCAGTGATCAACTGTGAACTTGTGAAGCTGCGAGTTCTGATCCTTCGATAAGTTAAGAAAGGGGGATCGCACGAAGAGAATTGTGGGTGCATATTTCCCGATAGGGAAATAGAAGAACCTTGGAGTTCTTCGGGCTGAGAAAAAGAAGAAGATCCTATGAGAGAGGGCGTGCTCTGAGGAGTGCAGCTGCATCAGGAAACATGAATGATGGTTTGAGGAGAAATGGTGTTGTTTAAGGGATTTTAGTTTGGAACTCTATATAAGATACAAGGAATAACTATTAGTGATGCATGTAATAGTTCCATTTTTCCTGATATTGGATTTGAAGAATAAAAAATGCATATAGTCTCTTGAGAAAGGGTTATGTTGTGGCATCAAAGACTGGGGCATATTAGGGAGAAGGGTCTTTGAATACTACATGGTAAAGGTATGGTTGAATGTATGTCTAACTTCTCTCTGGATTTTGATTTCTATGAACATTGTGTAAATTGGAAGAAGAATCGGGTAAGTTTCCCCTCTAGTGCAATGAGGGCATAAGGAATTTTATAGCTAGTTCACAATGATGTGTTTGGACCTATGTTATTTCCATCATTTGGAAAATCTATGTACTATGTATCATTTATAGATGACTGCTCGATGAATACTTGGATATATTTCCTCAGGAATAAATATAAAGTCTTTGACATGTTTAAAGATTTTAAGGCTCTTGTTGAGAATCAAATAGAGAAAATAATTAAGGTGTTGACGACGGATAATGGTGGAGAGTTCTGGGGGAATGAATTTGAAGAATTATGTAAGAAGTGTAGTATAGAAAGGCAGAAGAATACTCCATATGCACCTCAACATAATGGAGTTGCATAAAGGATGAACATGACGCCGATGGAAAAATCAAGGTGCATAGAAAAGAATTATGGGAAGAGGTAGTGGGTACTACATGTTACATGGTCAACAGATCACCCTCATCAATGTTGGATGAGAAGTCTCCACAAGAGGTATGGATTGGTAATAAACCGTCTCTCACACATCTCAAGTTATTTGGATATGAGGCCTGTGTTCATGTTCCAAAGGAAAACAAGAGTAAGCTAGATTAGAAAGTTGAAAAGTGTATCTTTATTGGGTATAAAAATGGTCTGAAAGATTATAATCTTTGGAACCTAGAAACTAAGAAGGTTGTGTATAAACGAGATGTGGTACTTAGAGAAATGAAGGATGTTTTTAAACATGAAGTCCTACCAAGTAAGGAAGAACCAAAGAAAATAGAGTTTTATTTAAGGGATGATGAATCAAACTCTACAGAAGAACAAGAATCATAAGAAGAATATCCTCATACTCCAGTATTGAGGAGATTGGTTCGAGAAATAATGCTACCGGAAAGGTATACTCCATCTGATTTATGTTCAAATTTTTCTTTGTCTATTACTGATGATGATCCTAGAACTGTCAGAGAGGAGGTGGATTTAAAGGATGGAAAGCTTTAGAAAAAGGCCATGGTTGAAGAAATGGCAGCCTTGGATAAGAATAAGGCTTTGGATCTAGTGGAGTTTCCGACTAGAAGAAATCCCATTGGCAACAAATGGGTATTTAGAAAGAAGATAAATGAAGAAGACAAAGTCAAGAAATACAAAGCTTGGTTTGTTAATCCCTAAATATGGGCATATTACCCCTTAATCGGGGCATATTACATTAGTATTGTTATTTTATTTCCTTCTCATAAATGGGTTTCCCTATGATACCCCTTAACTCAATTTCCTTTCCTTCTAATGAAAACTTCATGAAAAGTTCTTGAAAATTAAAAGCCATTTTTCACAATGATTGTAAACCGTCAGACTCCTAGTATGATGTCATCACCATCCATGGGTATAGAAATCATTGGACTATTCATTACATATTCCCCCATAGTAAGTTTGATCTTATTCCATGTTCACCAAGTATCACTTTACTGGGTTTCCCTAAATGAATATCCAACTTTGTGAAGTAGATTGTTTCATGTAGTTCATCTAAAAATTCATCAATGATGGGAATGGGAAACTTATCCTCTTAATTGGGGCATATTACATTATTATTGTTATTTTATTTATGTCGGCTTGGGTCCATTAGTTGTAACTATAACTCATAGTCTCGTATATATACCAAGTATACCTTTTCATTTGGAATAATATTGTATTTGTAAATTCATGTGGTGTATAAGAAGGTTTCCCCCTCGATGAGGCTTATTATCTGAAATTGTCTCTTTGTCAAGGCATTGGGTACTTATTCTAAGTTTTTAAATGCTATTTCGATATATCCTTCAATGTTGAGGGTTATTTCAAAATAGTATAAAAAACCTCCGAATAAGTACTCAACGCCTTGACAAAGACAAAATTTCAGATAATAAGCCTCTTCGAGGGGGAAACCTCCTTATACACCACATAAATTTACAAATACAAGATGATTCCAAATGAAAAATGTCTCCTTGGTGTATATAGGAGACTAGGAGTTACAATTACAACTGATGGACCCAAGCCGACATAAATAAAATAACAATACTAATGTAATATACCCCAATTAAGGGGTAATGTGCCAATATTTAGGGATTAACATGATTAGTAGCAAAGGGTTATTTCGAAGTTGAGGGAATTGATTTTGGTGAGATTTTTTCTTATGTTTCCAAGTTAACTTCTATAATATTTATGTCATCTATTGTTGATGCATTTGATGTTGATGTCTAACAGATGGATGTGAAGAAAACATTCCTACATGGGGATCTAGAAGAAGAAATCCATATGAAACAACCATAAGGCTTTGTTGTGAAGGCAAAGAAAGAGCTGGCATGCAAGATGAAAAAGTACTTGTATGGTTTAAAACAATCACTAAGGATGCAGTATAAAAAATTTGATACTTATATGCTCGGACTTGGATTCACAAGAAGCAAAGAGGATCATTGTGTTTATTTTAAAATAATTGGTGACCATTTGATGTATTTGGTCTTGTATGTGGATGACATGTTGTTGATAGGAAAAAACAAGGAGATTATCCATGATGTGAAAACTTAGTTGTCCTCTAAATTTGACATGAAGGATCTCAGTGCTTAAAATTTCATTTTGAGCATGGAAATTAAAAGAGATGGAAAAAAGTGGAAACTCCAGTTAAATCAAAGAAAATATGTCAAGAAAATATTACAAATGTTTAATATGCAGGAATGTAAACTAGTCAAGGTACCTATTCCTATTGGTGTAAAGTTATCACTGGATCAATGTCCCAAGACATAGGAAGAGGAGTAGGACATATCTCGTGTTCCATATATAAGTGCAGTTGGAAATTTGATGTTTGTAATGGTATGTACTAGACTAGACATTGCACATCTAGTGGGAGTTTTGAGCAGCTATATTTCAAAACCAGGGAAGGAGCATTGGACAAAATAAAAAAGGTTTTTAGGTATTTGTGTGGCACTGCTAGCTATGGATTATGCTACCAAGGAAGACAAGGATTGGACAAAGTGTTGTACATACATGGATTTGTGGATCCAGCCTATACTACAGATATGGATCATAGGAGATCTACAAGAGGGTATGTGTTTAAACTATTTAGAGGACAAATTAGTTGGATGAGAAAAAAATAGGTTGTAGTGGCACTTTGAACTATAGAAGTTGAATAAATAGTAGCCACTCATGAAAGTAAGGAAGAAATATGGTTACAAAGATTGTGTTTAGGTATTGGGTTGGTACAACAATTTGTAAGGATAGATTGTGACAATCAGAGTGCAATTTTTCTAGAAAAGAACCTGGCTTATCATTCAAAGAAAAAGCATACTAATATTCAATATCACTTTGTGAGAGACATGGTTGAAAAAAAGAAATTTTTTTTTTATGAAGGTGGACACTTTGAAGAATGTTGTAGATTCATTAACAAAATCTGTGAGAATTGAAAATTTCTCTTGGTGTACAGGATCCATGGGCATTGTTGCCTTGGATTGTTGACTATGTAACCCTATAACCCCCTGTATGCAAAGAAAACAAAAAGTGGTAGAATGTTGGGTATGTGTTATATTCTTTGCATGAGTATCTCTAGTGTTTACTACATTGCATCGGGGGGTTTTAGGGGGGGGCTGTAGGCCCCTCCTTCAAGGGTTTCAAGGGTTCGGGGGTAGTGCCCTTGAGAATTCATTTTTACCTCAGGAAATGTGTCACATTTTTTCCTCATTTTTCATGTCACCTTAATTTTTCGTGTCCATTGTTGGGAAGCTTTTTAGTACATTATTTTCGCTGATGGTTTTCTATTTCCAGTTAAGGAATTATGGTTGTTGAATAATATAGGTCATTAAGTTAGATTTTTTGATCCCACTGGCGCCTATATGTATATTGTATTGTAAACGATGTATCACTATGAATGAATATAAATATGTTGGTTTTCTCGTTTTGGGTTTCTGGGGAAAAATATATGTGTAATGTATGTATTTTCCATTGTATATTTTATATTCTTTTATTGAAAATTTGTTTGCAGTAAAATATTGTACAAGGTTAAAATCTACAAAGAGAGGCATGAGGAAAGAGGGGAATCATAGAGGACGAAATTGGTCGCAAGACTTGTCTGAGAACCCAAGAACCCACCCTGAGTTGAGAGGGTGAGAGATTGATGTTGGAACAGCATGTGATAAACCTCAAAGAGGCCCAATATAGGAAAGGTAAGTACATACAACCTTCTGGTGGTACCATGGCTTGGCACCAGGGTATCCTGCTTCTACAGTTATGAAGCATGCATAGCCTATGCTTGTGTGGAAAGGTAGACACCTATAGTTAGCCAGTATTGGAAAATGTTTTATTAGATAAGTGTTTGATTCTATTATACCTATATTAAATTGAATTCATGGTATATAAATGTCTATAGAACTATGTTGAATATGAATGCTTTCTTTATGGTTTTGTTGTGTATTTCCCTCAAAGCTCTGTATACCGATATGAGACATAAGTATATGAAATTTCTTAGGTATAGCTATGTGGCAGCAATAATACCATTTTATCAAGTAGTTCTTGAGTCTAACTGATGATAGAATGACAAGGAAGGTATTTCTTATTTTTCTTGTTGATCATATCTATTTTTAATAAGAGTTGTTGTGACTATCTAGTCATGTTGAACTATACGCTAGATGAATTACAGTGTGCCCCTAGTATTAAAAAGGATTTAAATATTTATGGGGGGGTTATATAAGCCTTAGAGAATCAGGTAGTGAAACCCCTTAGAAACTAAGTCTTGAATCATACTAATGGGGCTAAAAAAACCCATGTCCTTCTCAAAAGGAATCGTAATCATTGATCTCGGCACAACGAGTTAATCTTAGTAATTGATCAAAGTGATTTTCACTCTAGGAAATGAAAATAATCATAGTATTTTCCAACCATTTAATTACTCGAAGGTGGATCGAAATATCTTGTCCATTGATCGAGATCCTCAAGTATGAGGATTGTCATGGATCTAGGTTATTGTCAACCATTGGATCTATTTGAGAGTCGTTCAGGGAAAAAATAGACCGTTCGATCCATATCAAATGGTGGGCTCATATTTTAACGTTTGAAGTAGGTCCTAGTAACTAGACTCCGAGAAGTAATCTTGATCGTATATTGGGTAGAGTGTAGGAAGAAGCCTGATCCATTGGATCTATTACAGTCCATCATGAATGGGAGTATAAATGTGGGATGATATCACGTCTATGTGGGATGCTAGCATGGTTTTCTACATGTCGTTGAGTTAACACCTGGAAATATTTGATTGGTAGGTGAGCTAAGAGTGGGATTGGTTGGTGAGATGGGCCTTAAACCTTTTGTTATAGTCTTAGTTGTTGATCTCATCATAGTGAAATGATCTAGACCATTGGTTGGAGTCGTAGTCATCAGAGCATTCCAAGGAGAGCTCACTGAAGAAATCAAATGATAGGTCTCCAATGAAATTATCGAACAATCATGGCCATTGTTTAGAGTGGGCATCATAATATCCTATCCATTGGATGGGTCCCTCATGTTAGGGTGTTGAAAAGGGTCTGGGTCATTCTCCAACAATTGGATCCATTAGATAATTCACAAAATGATCGTAACCAGCGATTCTAAGGGGTCCATCAGAGTCCAACCAAAGGTACACTTTATCGTTATATCTGGATAGAACAGATCCATACCATCTATCATAAAATGTTTCTTTGGATGAATATCTAGGATGGATTTCAAGGAAGGAACTCTGAGATTAAACCCTGAGAGTAAACTCTAAGTTACATTTGGAGATGGATTATGGGAATACACCTTGACGATGGAATTTTTAGATAGAACCCAGACTGTCTGATTTTTCCAAGTAGGAAATGGTTGGAATTAACCATCAGAGTGTGAGGGGTAATCATCTCAAAAATATCCTAGGGGCAGAACCCCAATAACAAAGGAAGGTGATAGAAAGGGCCCGATAAATTACAGGTAGAGTTAGGACGTGGTCAATGCCATCTTTGTGCCACCAAGTATGTCACATATTTTAGAGGGCCATGTTAGTACCACGTGAGAGGATGTTAATGACATGGTTCCATGTGGATGACATTTGGCAGTAAGGTGGCCCAAAATTTGATAGGTCATAAATTTCGATCTGGAGCTCTGTTTTGAGCAAAATTATAGTCATTGGAGAGATCTTGATGAGTAGAATATAATGATTCCATCGAAAGGAAGTTTTGAGATTATTTAAGGGGAATGAAAATTTAATACCCCATCCCTCAAAATGGTACTTAGGGGTTGAGTATGTTACATAACTCCTCCTCCTCACCTAAAGTATGAATTATTGATTGCTTCTCATCCTTTAGAGCCTACTTCTCCTCGTCCTCTGTCACTATTGGTGACTCTTGAAATATCATAGATGCCAAGTTCTCCTCAAAATTAACATCTATTCTAAAAAATTTCTTCCTTTTCACTAGAATGAAGATCCTAGAATCCTTTGAAGTATCGTTGTACCCCACAAATATACTCTTCTATTTTAAAGGTTATATCTTTTTCCACTTCTCCACAGGCACATGGATGTAAGTTGGACAACCAAAGATCCTCAAATTACCAATATCTAGATTCACTCCTGAGGAATCCTCCTCCAAAGTCTTATCGCTCAATACCTTGTGATGACTCTTGTTCTACACGTATACTATCATGTTACACACATCTTCCCAAAGAACCATAGGCGAATCCTAGTCACGTATCATAACCCTGTCAGAACCAATGATGAACCAATTATTGATCCCTACCTCCTTGCATAAATAATTGAAGTCTTTGGAGGTGTACTCTCCCCCATTAGCCAACCTAAATACTATGATCTTCCCTATCTACTTCTCCACCTAATCCCTGAACTCTATGAACTTACTTAAGACCTCATCCTTGGTCTTCATAAATAATATATAGGTTGTCCTGGAAAAATAATCAATAAACATCACTTAATATGATGATCCCTATACTGATGCTACTGACATCATATCAATCACATATGATTGGATAAGATCCAAAATCCCCTTGGACCTACTCTCATTGCTAGGAAAAGAAGCCTTGGAATTATTTCCAAGTGCACACCCTCTACACACTTCATGTTGCTCAATACTAAAATCCATAAGACTTGTAAAAATCCCCCTCAGTATAAAAAAAACTATGTAGTGTTGGTGTCCCAACCTCTGGTAACAAAAATCACATAGGTTTTCACTATCGTGTAACAAATGTTGAATAGGCTTTCCCGCAACCTGTATACAGTGCCCTTTATAATCTCAATGATCATGATCTATATAGGATATATTTCTCTGGACATATGAGTAATTTCCCTCTATGGAAAGTAAAAAGAAAACCCCTATCCTCCATAGCTAAGACTGAAAGCAAATTCTTCTTCAAACCTGGTACGTAAAGCACATCTTAGGAATAAAATGAACCTCCTGACTCAAGCTAGGATGTAATTTTTTCCTCTCCCTTCACTACATACTTGGAATCATGATCAAGTTGCACATGAAAATGTGAGTCCCTCTCCCTCAGACTGCTAGATATCTCCCATTCTTTTGTCATATGACGAGATGCACCACTTTCCAAGAACCATGAACTCCTAGTATTTCTGTTGGTAGAAAGGAAAGAAACTAATGAGTAATCCTTCTCAAACTTCATTCCAAACTCATCAAGTGGTTTCAGTGATGATAATGTTGTCTAAATATTTCCTTTACCCTTCTTATTCTCTAGACACTGAGATGCATAATTTTTGTTCTTATGATAAGAGAAGCACATGATTTTACTCAAGTCCTTCTTCTTCCCCAGTTGCAATGATCCTTCATCGGTGTTACCCTTCTTTCTAGAACTCTTTCATTATCCCTTATTTTTTCTCCTAACAAGATCCACGTTCTCATCATTGGTTCCATACTTTCTTCTCTTAGACTTCTCTCAATTCTCCTCATGGATGCAATCATTACAAAGTCTCTGCCAATATGGGAGTTTCTCTCTAGTGTTGACTCCATTGAAAAATGGTTCCCAAGACATGGTAAGACCATTCAATGCCATATTCATGAGATATACATGCTCTATTTTCTCCCATATGGCTACAAGTTGATCACACATCTATGTGATCCTCATGCAATAGCTAGTAACATTATCATATATAGACATATGCACCAATCTAATTATATTCCTTAAGACTATTTCCTATTCATGTTAGTTATTTGGAATAAAAATATCAAGGAATCAAACATCTCTTTGGTTATATTATTCTCAAATAGGTGAGGAATTAGATGATCCTTCACTAAATCCAAAAGAACCCTCTCCATTTTTAGCTTCATGTTGTGAGCTTCCAAAGTTGTTGGATCTCTTGGTGGAACAACTACTTTGTCCACTAACTCCCAAAGTTCATACCCTTTTAACGCCAAATTTACTCTTGATTTCCAATATAGTAATTTGGATGCTTCATCCAATTCATATTTAACTCTCAATGGTGTTGTTTTCATCCCTAAAACTTGATAAAATACCCTGGAAAATAACATGTTCATGGAAACTACCCTTGAGTGGATTGTGAGAGACCACCCTCTTTTTTGTATTTCTAGCCTCATATCGGGGGTGTCTAGATGTTGATATTTGGAATAGTTAGTCTATGGTTGGGTGGAATGTCTGTCCCAAGCAGTTGTTTTCACAATTTTTGTGAAAATATAAGCGTTTAATCGTCATGTGTGTTAAATTATGTGTTTAACTGTTGTGCATGAACTCTGTGTGTTTGGAAGTGATTTATATTTTGCTGCAATGAGTTATTTAGATGCATTTAATGTTTATTAATAAAATGTTGTATATGATTCTATTTTCTTGTTGTAGATAGTGGCTAAATTAGTTTTAATTCGTAGCTATAAGATATAGGAATTCAACCAATTCTAAATGAATTAATTTATTTGGCCGTAAATTTCATTTTTAAGAGTATTTTGCATCGTAATGTCCCTTATATGGGTTGGGGGACGTTACCAGTGGATGGGGGAATCCCAATTTTCCTTTAAAGGCATGTAGGATGACACTTGTGAAAGTGAGATATGACAACTTGATTATAGATGAGCTAACTCCATGAGCAACATACCTTGATTACTACAAATTTCTTTCTAAAGAAGTTTCCATTTAGTTTTAAACAAAAAAAAAAAAAACTACTCTTGGGTGTGACCATTAACCCATCCTTGCTACATTTAGGAGTACAATGCTCATATACTAATGAACCACATTCCTCTACTGGGTATGACTTGGTCTAATGCACAACAATGTTATATAGAGACAAATCAAGCAGTGCCTACAAGACAAAATCCAAATTTCCCAGATTTTGGTACCAATGTGTCACATTTTAAAATTCATCCAGGTCCAAGACACCAAATTATCTAAGAATTGTAAGGAGAGAAATTTGAAAGAGATAAAAGTAAAACTAACTAGAATCAAAATGAAACAAAAGTGCAAATCATAAAACAAAGCAAGACATGTGCAAAGGATAAAGAAACAAAGAGTAGAAAATCAATGATGAGAAAGAAAACTGTTTATTTATGTACAAGGGGAAGATTTATCATAGGATAATTGATTTAAGTATTTAGCCATTGACAGGGAGGAGTTCTACATCCACTTAAATATTTTGTAAATGGAAGATTTTTAGGAAAATCGTTTATTTGATTATGAAAGGACCCAACCACAATTGTTGAAAGTTTGAGTGTTTTCCTTTTTCTTCATGTGCCTTGTCCCACTTGAGAATTGGTCGCCAACCTGAAAGTATTTGTCTCTATTAGACATTTTATCAAACCAACATTTAATATTTTGTTGGTGAGATTCAAATTTGATTTTATCTTTGGCACGATTTTATTCTAGATTTAACAAGGTCTTAATACTCTTTTGGATGATAGGGCTCTCTCACTCTCGCATGACTATTGTGTCAGATGAAGGGAAGGGATAAATATGTTTGAAGGAAGGATACCCTCTTTCAAGTAAACAATAAAGTAATAATATGTCCCTATGGATTCTTTGGGAGTGACATAGTTAGCTCAGAGGGTGTTAGGTAAATTATTGTGTCGATTCCTCTATTGGTTGAATACAATTTGTTTAAGGATGCACATCATATTTTTGTTTGGGGATTTATATGGGCCATTTCCTTGAGGGTAATAGTTGAATGCATACTTTAAAATGATCCCCTTTTATAGCTAAAAATCAGTCAATTTTAGCGATGAAAAATAGGTATCATTATCGAATACCAGAGTATTGGGTACTCCAACCCTAGTCATAATGTGTTGTTCAAGATAATTTATTTCCCCTTTATATTTTACCTTGGTTAATGGTACTAATTACATCCAGTGGGTAAAATAATCAGTGGAAGTTAGAATGTACATGTTCTACTTAGATGAGTGAGGGTTGATCTCACCGATAATTTCCAGTCCCCATTATTTGAAAGCTTCTTCAATAACAATAGGATGAACTTGAATTGTTGCCTTGATCTCTCTTTTGGTTGAATTTTGGTTATGTCGTAGCTATGAGAGTAGGCATGAGAATCCCTAAATATTGTTGGATAGTATTAACATGTTCTTAATATCTTGTGGGTTGTGGTCTCTCCTGAAAAATGACATCAAGATTGTCCATTGCACATATATTTGATAACCTTATCGATGTCTTGAATCTCAAGACATCAGAGCATAACTTCATCATAAGTTTTCCTGAATAAGATACCATTGACCAATCGATATTGTGCAGACTTCAGCCTTAGTGCTCTTCTTTATTTTCCATTAATATGGTCAAGATAAGTGTCATCCTTAAGATAGTATTTGATATCATTATATCATGAATTATCAATCAATGGAATATAAGGGGCTTGTTGTGTATAGAGAGTTGGTTCCTCTTGTCATCCATCTTCCTCTTGATCTTCAAAATCCATGACTCTGGTTGCTAGCTTACATAGGACTTGACCTTTGAAAATATTTGTTGGTTTGAAATCAAGGTCATACTCCTGTAAAGAAGTCATCCAATTCCCTCATCTCTCATATAGTTTCCTATACACGAAGAGAGAGATAACTTCTAGGTGGGGGACGATCATCTTATTGAGATTTTTCAATATATTGTATGAACTATTTAATATCTTTATGGACAAAAAATCATGGATGATTTTAGGGGCTAAATTTCGCTCATGGGCTAATTTTCCATGGTTTTTCCAAAAACAAGATTCGCTATTTTAAAAATGATTCGCCCAAATTCTATAGGATAAAATTATTTTACCTTAAAAATTGCCAAAATTTTATAAAAACTATATAAAATCCTTAGAAATTTGAATATTTTTGCAAAAATATCACCAAACATTTATAGTTGGCATATGAAGGATTAGTAAGATTTGCCAAGGTTTCTACATTCTAAAATAAACTTCCATCCTTAAAATCATCCCTGCAAAAAATCTTGTTTTTCCATTGGTGGGTAATTTAATTCAGTGACTTGGATTCCACTGGTCATAAGTGTTATGGGGCATTCATTCCCTTCTTAGTTATTTTGAGTGAGCACTGCTACAAGGGAATCATCTAAACAAAAAAAATACAACAATAAGTCCTTAGCAAAATATGGTCTTTGAAGAGTAGGTGCAACAACTATGGTGGCCTTGATCTTCTCAAAGGCCTCATTTTCAATAGATTTCCATTTGAAGTGAACGTCCTTATTTATCATCTATTGAAGGGGTTTAACAAGTTTAGAAAAATCTAGAACAAATCTCCTCACAAAATTGATTTTCTTGAAAAGGGACTGCATATACCTCTTACTATGTGGGGGTGGGATTTGTATAATGGATTTGGTTCATTCTGGATCAACAAAAATCCCATCCTTGGAGATAATATACCCCAATATCTTAACTTCCCAAATAACAAATATGATTTTCTTAGGTTTTAGATAAATACCATATTTTTTGCATCTTTTGAAAATTCATTTCAAATGTTTCAGGTTCTCAAATATTTGATTTGAATAAAATGTGATGTCGTCAAGGTAGATCACCTCATTTTGATTGATTATAACTTTAAAATATGTATCCATTTCCCTTTAAAAGGTGGCACCAACGTTGATTATGTTGAAGGGAATTATGTGATATGAAAAAATTCCCCACTTTGTCCTAAATGTGTTATTTAACCGATCTGGTTCTACTACAAGAATCTGATTGCAACCAGAACACCCTCCAAAAGAGAGAACATTTGGGAACCAAAGAAAAGTTCTAATATTTTATCCATGGGGGGAACAGGATAATTTTCTTTTTCTGATGCTTGATTTAAGTTTAAGAAATCTACACACAATCTAATCTCCCTTGAATTCTTCCCAACATGCACTGGATTCAACACCTAGGTGGAATGATGAACCTTAAATATAATCTATCCATCTAGAATATTTTTCATTTACTTATGAATAATAAATTCAATATTTATATGCATAGATGATTTTAGGGGATAAATTTCTCCAATGGGATAATTTTCCATGGTTTTTCCCAAAAAACAATTCACCAATTTCCATTTTTTCTAAAAACAATTCGCCCAAATTCTATAGAACAGAATGATTTTACATTAAAAATCACTAAAAGTTTATAGAAACTATATAAAATCCTTATAAATTTGAATATTTTTACAAAATTATCGCCAAAAATTTTACATTTTTCATATTAAGGAATAGTAAGATTAGTCGATGTTTCTACATTTTAATATAAATTCCCATCCTTAAAATTATCCCTACTATGCGAACAAGAAATTGGTAAGTTTTATTCTCAATTAAAATCATGAGAAGAATTTATCTCTAGCCATGGTCCACACTACTGTTATTAGAACTGGACCAACAATCAAGCTACTCAATTCCAAAAATGTGAATCAGATTGAAACCCAAAAACAAAACTAGACCAAAAGATTGGTCAATGAAAAAATACATAAAAATGTTCAAATTTTGAAAGAAAACATATATATTCATGTGAATCCATCTGAATCCAATCCATTATACATAATATATTCAAAGTTTCTCATGTAGATAACAAGGGTTCTTATAACAAAAATAGCACCAAGTGCAATCCATCTTTGAACCTAAATATATCAACAAAGAGGCTCTAAATGGGATCTAGAGTCCAAAAACAATTCATGCTACAACAAATAACTACATATTATCAAAATCATTACCTAAATTAGGATCCTCGTCATTAGTGTCACCCTCTAGGCATTACGATAAGATATAAAAATATTAACATTCCTAATAAGTTATTTTACATGAGTGAAGGGAACATTTTTACTAGGTTCATGACATAAGAGTTCAACAATAATTGCTGCCAAAATCAAGTTACATAGAGGGATTGGTGGTCTTAATTAAATTCCAATTCCATACCCTCATACATGATATAATCCAATGGAAACATTGCAATCCTGCCTATCATGAAATCTTGAAAACAGTTAAGTCTACTGAATTTTGAATGGGACCTAAAATTCTACTTTCCCCATATGAAGTCCAATGAGATTGGAACCACTCTCAAACATCCTAAAAAAATTAATGGTATTGTTAAAAATTTAAGTAAAAGGATAAAAATAAAATACAAGAATTTAACATTACCATTAATTACTAGGGTGGGTGAATTAGAGGGGGTAGGGACTGCTTTAAATAGTGTTAATATGAACCTGGGGTAACTTATTAAGAAACTCATTTTATTTTTATTTTTATTTTTTTAATTTAGATTTCTCTAGTCCCTAGTCACTTCATATAGTGTTGTACTAAATTGGTTGGTTCCATTGGATTTTGGTTATCCCTAGTTGTGTTGCATAGTGTTGTATAGAACTACCCAATTCCATTTCAATGCCTGAAGTTCGGTTTAGTACCAAAACAACCTAAAATGTTTTAAATCATCTATTAAGACAAGTTTTGGTCCAAAACAGATCAGGTTAGCTTGTTCCATAGGTTTTGGTATGATTTCGATAACGTTGGTCCACACCATCCACAAACTATGTCATTATATTTTTATTCAAATAATGAAACTCATAGAAAATTCAAACCTCATGCAATAAGTTCTTAGTCGTCAATTTATCAATGGTAAGTTCACTAAATGGATTGTGATTCTTTAGGAATTCAACATAGAGTTCACCACTCCCTATAATTAGAAGGTGTTGCTCCTTATTGAGTTCATCACTAATGTTTTATGCAACACAAATGTCCCAGAAATGAATGGAAACTTCCTGGATGAGAAACTATTCCTAATCTCGTCAGACAACCCAAGGTAAGGTGACATCCCCACCTACCTTCACTCTCAAAATTTTGTCGCACATATCTCTCTCAATATTATTTCTGATGCATATGACACTAATATCCATTGTACTTTCTCATAGGAGACATCCTAGATTAGTAGGGAGTGGACTATAATTCCCCCCACTACTAAACCCAACAATTTAGGAAAAAAATACTTTTTTGATACCTTTAAATTAATAACATTGAAAAGGTGAAAACTTCCCATGCATATAACAACAATTCCAATAAAAACAAATGTTTCTAATTAAACATACACATAGTAGCATGAAATGTCTCAGAAACACAGAGTTTATGCACATCAATATAACCCCATAAATACAACATTAAACAACACCAAAACACTCATATTTTAAATCAAATGCACAACTAGATATAGAGGATGGATGTTCCACCCAACTACAGACTCATTGTACCAAATATCAATAGTAATTCACCCCATATTTGGGCTAGGAATATGGAAGAAAGGATGTCTCTCGAGGGTGTCTATCATCCAATTACAAGAATCTAGTTTCCTACAACCATCCCAATCCACCAGATCTCTTCCTCAAAACCTGCATAACCCAAGGAACTGGATCACCTTCTATGTTACACAATCCCTCAGGTTATCCCCCTTCCCTCTAGGGATCCAATATAGGATGGCTAAGAATCTCTCTTGCTAGGAACTCTAGAGAATTACATTTGCAATAGGAAACTCTCAGTAGCAAAGCCATTTCTCTACAAAATGAAAGCCACTTTATAAGCCTAAAAACCTACTTTTTCATGCATTCTACATCTCCCACAAACTACCTAGAAAACCCACTATGGCTATCCTCCAATTCCAACACTCAACACACCCTTTTTGTCCCAAATTTTTCTTATAAAAACTTCCCTCTTTTCCCATACGAATTCCCTTTCCACCCAAGCTAAATGACTCTCACTCTTCCCAATGTTTATTGTACTTAAACCCCATGCTACCAATAACTATTGGATGTGACTCCTCACAACCCCCCTCTTACATGTATTCAATTATTGGTCTCTAGAACACTCAACAGAGTAATTGAAGGGTCACTCAAAACAAAAATTTAGGAAAAGTTTTGGGATTTAAGACTGATGAATAAAACCCCCTTTTAGACCCCTCCTCTCTTGTGAAAAACTAATCCCCCATGAGTCTATCTGTGTCCATCTACGATTGGCATCACATTTTATTTTAGTATCATGATATACAAATTTTACATATTACATCACTTGGTCCACAACCATATATCATATTTACATTACATATCGCTAATTCGAGGATTAAAAATGGGTATGTTACATTACCCTCCTACTAAAAGTTGCACCATCCTCAATGAACAACACCATATTGGGATACATTTAAATTAAAATTACATTATAATACTTTGTTTTTTTGCAAGTTCACAACTCTGACAACAATCCCAACTATAAATATATTTTTTCCATCAACCTACAAAACCCAAGGAATGTGTACCCCCTTATCTACATTGCAGTCCCTCAAGTTGTACCACTCCCTTGAAAGGAATTAGTGTAGGTTGGTCAAGAATCTCTACGATGTGGTTCCATGAACTCCAACTTCCTAAAATAGATCCTTTCACAGCTATGCACAAATGCACATTTAGTTTTCTTCAAACTTTGCAAAAAAATGTGAGTACTCTTCCTGCATGGTCTTCTCATTCTCCCACATAGTGTAACATACCTAGGTACCCATATAATCCAACTACCTCAAAATTCCCACTTCAAGGACACTCTAAAAACCAATTTGTAACATACCGAGTACAACAAATACCAAAATGATTTTCCTAGATACTGATATGAAATGTACCCATTCCGTAGGTACTTCCAAATTCACCCTCTTGCACTCATTGAAATTTTTTGTTCCATTTTTTCCATTCATAAAAAATGAATCCAAATCTTGTAATAAAATAGTGTTAGGACAGGGGCAGACCTAGGGTTCAATGCTCAAGAGTGCAGCAACAAATCCCTAACTACTGGCCCTTTCGGCAACACCTGCGAAGCAGATGAAGTGTCACCCGAGGTAGAGGCGGGGGTGGTTGCAAGACTCAAGTGTCTGCAACCTTAGCTGGGACACAGATATGTGATTATACCACTTATAGAGTACTTAGAATAGATTATTTGTCAATACTCAACCCTTTTTATACTTCGTAGATAGCACAGAGCATCGCATCATTCACTTAGATCTTAGGTATTTCAACACTTAGCAACAATAAAACAAATCAAATCTAGTAGATCAACACTAAGCATCTTCATACATGTCAGATCTAACATCCACACACCTCTAAGAAGCACAAAGCATAAGCAGATCTATTTAAATATATCAAAGCACTTAGCAAAAGAAGGGATAAACACATCAAGTCAAAGCACAAAGTGTAACACACAGATTTATGTGGTTCACCCCCACCCTGGGGCTATGTCCACCAACTATTCTTCTTTATTATCATCTTCAATCGGTTACAACATAGATCCACCAAAATCCTTCTTCACATAGGATAAAAGATCTGCACAGATCGATAGATCTTTCTTCCTTGTGCTACAACACAAAGACCTCCACAACTCCTTACAACGACTTGCACTTAGCTCTGCAAGCCTCTTACATTCATGCACATAGAACTTACAAAATCTATTATCACTTATCTTTCTTCACATACAACTCTATATCTTCCAATAGATGCCTAGATATCTATTTATAAATTACAAAAGTGGGCCTAAGCGTGGGTGAACCCACGGTCTGACATCCCTTTCCCATTACATATTCCCAAAAACCCAAAAGGGACCCAAAAGTGGGTCGAGATTCTGCAATCTCTACATCCTCTAGCGCTCCATCTTTAACAAGTTGTCGAAGTCCCAAAAATGGTCAAACATGACCAAGTATTTCCCAAAACTTGTTCAAGGGCCAACAGGCCCCCAACACTCACCTGTGACTCATCCCGAGTCACTCTGGTCTAATCAATTCTTCCTCGAATGCCTCAAGCTTGGATCGAGCTGCTTCAACATGTTGTTGTGCTATGACCTCTTGCTCTAAAAACTCCTGGATGAGTGCATCATTGACGGGTCCCCCTAGGCTATGTTTTGCTGCACTCACAATCTGTTCTAGCTCTTCTCCTTGACTTTCAACCTCTGTGAACAAATGACATGCCTTATATTGCACCGGTTGAATTTGTTGAGTCACTTCCATCACTTTCCTCTAGATTGTATGGATCTTTTGTTGGGTCGTGCGTTGTTCATGATATCTCTTCCTTATTTCTATGGGTGACAGGGCCTTCAACTACGTCTGTAGATTTTTAGCTTCATACTTCACCTCCTGGAGTTGCGACTCCAATTTATATAAATATGGGTTTTCGGTGAGGTTCTCATATGTCTGGGCACTACGACTACTCAGTTGCTTGCACTCCAAGGCAATATATTTCAGTCTATCAACTACGCTGTGGGCAGTTATTTATCTTTGGTCTCTGATCTCTTGCGGGGTCTCGGGACTACACGAATCTCTAGATCTGCAATGTGCTACTGGAGCTTCTGAATTACTCCTTCCAGTTGTGCCACTTGCTGTGGAACCCATTCTTCTATATGTACTTCAATGACGGTCATAGAGAGAAGTGCTATGTTGACCGGTTCCTTTATCTCAAGTTTCTTTGCGAGTGACTATTCCTTGCTTTGTTGTAGCTCTACTTTCTCTGCATCCCATTTTTCTTGGAGAGAAATCTTTTCTCATTCCGACGTGTTGCACTGCTCCATAAGAAATCCTTGTACCTGTGTTAAAGCTTGAGTGGATTGCGTTGTTTCTTCTTGAGCCCATCGAAGGCGAGCTTTGACTGTATCAACAATCCAATGGAGTTGAGCTAGTTCATCCCCTAGATTTGGTGTTCCTACTGTTAGAGGCGCAATGGAAACTGTGCAGCTAGACTATAGTGCCTGTTGCACCACATGGAGTTTAATATCAATACGACTATACATCTACTCCTGCTTCACCTCTTGTGTCTCTACTATCTCCAGTGCAACATTGTTTAGGGTTGCAACAATGAAATTGAATTCGTCTGGGGTTAGTGTCGTCTGCATCTTAGTCATGGGAGATTTGGACTTCTTTCGAGAAGAAGGTTTCTGAGGTGAACCCTTCCTCTTCTTCAAAATCTCTACTTCGTCTCTATGCCTCTGTTCGACTTCTTCTAACTCTTCACCATCACCCTCTTGCTCTGGAATGATGGAACTAGTCTTCACCGAGGCACTACTTAAGTCTTGTACTTCATTGATCTTTTGTCGCATTCTAGGTCCAGGTAGATTCTACACGGTTTCTGGATTGTCTACATCAAATATGTCTGCAAGGTCAGCTAGAACAAGGAGGCCCACCGACCATTCCTTTGTGATATTCTCCAGATCTTCTTCTGTTAATCTATAATAGAACTATAACTATTTCTTGTGCTCATCAACCTGTGTTGTTATGTAGAGAAAGTGTCTGTCTATGTTGAACTTGATCAGGGGCCAAAGCCTGTAGAGAGTGTTTGGAGTGATGCGCAGTGTATACTGGCTAGCTAATTTCAACTGATTATAATATGAATGAAACACGACATTTGACTGCCATTGTTTATTCATATCATTCAAGTACCATATGGTACTAAACTTCACGGCCAATGGTTCAAATGGCTTGATGACCAAGAAGGTCGCACCTTTTGGCATCTCTTATGTAATGAAAGAAAACAAGATCAGAAGCCAACTGAAATGGAACTCATATCCCTGGTCTTAGGCTTCTTTGTAGTCGATCTCCAGCTGGTTTACCAAGTACTACACCCAATTCATCTATAGGCCCTCCATGCACTTTCTTGTGAGGTCTACTACAAATCCATTAACTTGGGTTGGTCAGTTCTTGCAAAATAACTTTATTGTGATCAACTGACAGGCGAGGCATACTGCATCGTTCTGAATAGAGGCTACCTTTTAGCCATGCATTCCCTTCTTGACATCACCATAAGCCTCTTTTATCTTCTGTGCTAAGGCTCGGTATATGGTCTTTCTAGGGTAAAAATCATGTGGGTCAGGGCCTTGCATGCTCATCCCGATGATCTGATGGATTAAGGTCAGATCCACTGTGATACATTAGTTTAGACATAAATATCCTCCATGGTAACAAGATAATAACAACTTAACACATGCGTTCACTTCTTGATGTCATCTGAAGTGTGGGATATTCATAAAATTAAACAGGGTAGACTGTGCGAGGTTATGGTTCCAAGGCTGGGGGATAATCTTTGAATTCTTGCCTTTTGTCTTGGTCAGATACTTATGCGGGGTGAGCACACTGTAAGCTTTACGGTCTCCGAGGTTGAAGTCACTAAAATTCAACACTGCTATCTTATCCTGGTCTATGAGAACTGTGCGTATCCCTTTCAGGAGGTACACAGTGACCAAGGCATAGTCAAAATATATAGGCATGCTATCTCTGTTCATTGTGCCACTCAGAGGAGGTATATACACATGTAAGATGCTTGGAATCAACTTAGCATTAATGAGATCATCTTTATGCTTTGTACCCGTCTCTGTCCTGATTCTAGAAGTTCCTGCTCCACGATCAGTTGATGGAGAAGCTTGGACTCCTCCTGTCAATGATGCTTGCACACCTGCAGACATCCTTCTTTTTGACATGACTTTCTCGGTCCTGAGATCAACAAGTGCTTACTTCACAGATTATTCAAGTGCACTAAGCTCCTCAGACATACGTGCTTGGGGTTAATAATATCAGGTTCATGAAGTAATGTAGACATGGTAATAAGATGGAAAGTAAGGACGTAATGATCACTGGATAATCTTAACCAAGGTTGCGAGCTCAAATTCTTGATTTGACAAAAGTGTTATTAATGCATGGCACGACGGGATAAATAGGAAACTCAGCAACAGATCACTTGCAACAGGTATGAGGCTTCATTAACTCTTTTCTGTCTTTTATGGTGCGATCCATCAATCTGGTGGCAAGCCATAAATGTTTTCCCAACCGTTCAGAGCATCATTCGAATGGATATATCATCCCCAAGGACTATGTTGCTTCACCACGATGAAGTGACCTATGTCATTGTTCTGATATCTTGGCAAAGATCAAATTATGAAAATTTTCTTTCTACAAGGCTCCCTCTGGAACCTTCTGTAATTTTTCAATTTTATCCCTCTTCCTACTTAGCTTCCTAGCCTTCTTTCCAGTGAGCTTCATCTCAGTATTCTTCTTTCCATTCTGATTCTCATCTTCTTTAGATATAGTTACTACGTGTTGTTGAGAATATTTCAGGGTTAACATATCTTCTGCCTCTGGAGTAATTACTTTAGTCTTCTGAGGGTATTCTAGTGGTCTTACAGCTTCGACATCGGAGTCTCTAGGGTCAAATAGCTTTGATCTGTTTTCTTGTTCTTTAATCAATTAAGCGATCCTTCTGGTCATGAAATATTTTAACTCTTGTTTTTTTTGTTCCGAGGCTTCTTCTTCTTTCTGTCTGGCTTGATCTCTTTCAATCCAAGGTTTCCCTAGTAACATGGTAAACTGGGCATTGTTTTCAATACATTTGATAATCTCAAAATCTTCCTTTGTCGAAGTTCTATTGATAGTTGTAGATATCTGATCAAGACTCCCACATAAACTTACTAGCTTCCCTCTGAATAGTCCTATTCCTCCTAATGAAGGGATCATAGCAGGATTCCCTATAGCTTCCCAAGTTATTTCTGGCATAATATTCACTTGTGTATCTTCATCAAGAACACAGTCAATGTCGAAGTCCCCTATTCTTGCTTCAATTCATTCTTTTTCTTTGAAAATCTTTGATAATATGACATGTTGGTGGTCATTCAATGTCTCCTTCATTTGTATCAATACTTTCTCTGATTCTTGCTAGGGTTCTACCTTTTCTGGATCTGCCTTCCGGTTTTCTTGGTTCATATTCATTTCTTCAAGATTAGCGATCATTCTAGGGAAATCCAACACTTCATAGTCCATAGCCTTACAAAAAATACAACTAGGTCTTCTCTGGGGCATTCCTTAGCAATATGTCCTGGTCTTTGCAACTGTAACAGAGGGTCAATCCTCTGTTTCTTTTAAATTATCCCTAGCTCCCTTTATACTGTGCACTAGGATCATAGAAGTTAACTTGCAACATATTCTTTCTAGGATCTTGAATCCATTTGTTAGTCCAAACATTATTTCTATGCATAGGTATAACATATCTTTCATTATTCTTATCAGATCTACTTATATCAAATTTTCTTTCATCTATTAGTGCCCTAGTTTTCAAGCTAGGACAAAATCTATCAAACATATCTAAATTCATATTCTAGAAACAAAAAATTTCACTTATCTTAATTTTACAGAGCACAAAGTTTCCAGATCTTGCTTCTTTAACTATTTTTACTTCTATCAGAGTGCAGAGCTTACAGATCTTACCTATTTTTTTCGGATCGGGCTTGTTTTCTTCAGATCTGACCTTCTTCTTGGCACAAAGCTTCTAGATATTGCTTCTTTCTTTCAGATCCGACCTTCTTTCTTCAGATCATACCTCTTTTCTTAGCACAGAGATTATAAACCGAGTAGGGTACTGCGCGCTAGGGCACAGATCTACGCACAAAGATTTATTTTGCACAAGCCTCTTCTTTCTTAGTTGCCAACAATCACAGTTTCAAGTCTCGACAACAGAACCATTTTTTGGGATAGGGGTAGACCCAGGATGATTTTAAGGATGGAAACTTATTTTAAAATGTAGAAACCTTGGTGAATATTTCTTATCCTTCATATGCCAACTATAAATGTTTGGTGATATTTTTGTAAAAATATTCAAATTTCTAAGGATTTTATATAGATTTTATAAAATTTTGGCTATTTTTAAGGTAAAATAATTTTATCCTATAGAATTTGGGCAAATCATTTTTAAAATAGCGAATCTTGTTTTTGGAAAAAACATGGAAAATTATCCCATGACCAAAATTTAGCCCCTAAAATCATCCATGGGGCAGACCCAGGGTTCAACACTCGAGAGAGCACCAAAAAAGCCCTAACTATCATCCCTTTCGGCAACAATTGTGAAGCAGATGAAGTCTCACCCGAGGTAGAGGCAGGGGTGGTTGCAGGACTCAAGTGTCTAGAACCTTAGCTAGGACACATATATGTGATTATATCTCTTACAGAGTACTTAGCATAGATCATTCGTCAATATTAAACTCTTATTATACTTCGTAGATAGCACAGAGCATCAAAGCATTCACTTATATCTAAGTTATTTTAGCACTTAGCAACAATAAAACAGATCAGATCCGGTAGATCAGAACTAAGCGTCTTCATACATGTCAGATCTAACATTCACACACCTCTAAGAAGAACAAATAATAAGCACATCTATTTAAATATATCAAAGCACTTAGCAAAATAAGGGATAAACACATCAAGTCAAAGCACAAAGTGTAACACACAGATTTACGTGGTTCACCCCCACCCTGGGGCTATGTCCAACAACTCTTCTTCTTTGTTAGTGTCTTCAATCGGTGACAGCACAGAGCCACCAAAAACCTTCTTCGCATAGTACATAAGATTTGCGCAGCTCGCTAGATCCTTCTTCCTTTCGCTACAGTACAAAGCCTTCCACAACTCCTTACAATGAATTGCACTTATCTCTGCAAGATTCTTATAGTCATGTACAGAGCACTTACAAAATCTATTAGCACTTAGATTACATCACATACATCTCTAAGTATTAGCTGACTGGGATGTCAACACTTAGCTATATCTTTCTAGGCACTCTGACCCCTTTCCAACTTTATTAGCTGACCGAATTAAGTCATATTTATATAATACATTCTAGTCACAGTGATTAAAACCGGGGTGTTACACATAACATCTTCAAAATTGTAGCGGGTCCATTGAACCTTTACCAAGAGGATATATTTGTTTCTAAACACTTTGACTTTGTGATCTAGGATGTGCACTTGTTCGACCCAAAATTCCCCTTCATGTTCCACCAGTATCACAGTCTAATAAATTACAAAGTTAGGAAAGGAACATATTTTTTCAATAAAGACACATGAAACACATTATGAATGCTCATGGATGTAGGAAATGTAGGCATGTATGCAACTAAGCCTATATTTACTAAGACTTCAAATGACCCATAATATGTCATTGCCAACTTTGGGAAAATTCCCAATCTTAGTGAGATTCTTTTAGCTTTTACTTTTAAAAACACATGGTCACCCACCTTGAATTATCTATATGTCTTGTTCATATCTGCATAAATATTTTTCCTATCCTATGAAACCTTTAAATTCTACTTGATATTTACCATCTTCTCTTCCATTTCCCTTAGAAATTCTATCCCAATAACTAATTTGTTTGTTGGGTTATCCCAACTCACTGGTGTGTTTCATTTTCTTCCATACAAGGCCTAAAATCATCTCATCTTCAATGATTCCTGGTACCCATTATTGTTAGCAAATTCAACTAAATGGGTATAGTATTCCAATTTCAAAGTTTGGTCCATTACATACATTCTTAGCATATACTCAATTATCCTATTGTTCCTCTTTGTTTTCTGTTGTCCCTTGATTATGGAAGTAAGCAAAGATCAAGGAAGAAAAGACAAATTGTTAACTGTTTGGAAGACACAATGACTGATATTGGGTCAAAGTGAGAAAAAGAGAAGAAAAGATGGAGCATAGTAAGAGAAATAAAGTCTTTGGACAAGGAGATCGAGGATGACAGATCAATAAGGAAGATGGATCATGGACAACTCATCAAGTGGAAGAAGATGTCAATGAGTGCTTTGGAGCACCGCGCAGGAAAGAAGGAAAGATAGGCTGACGAAGCCCTGAAAACGCAGGTCAAGTTGACCTAGGGTTTTAGACACCTAGGGTTTTCTAATTTAGGGTTGTGGACACCTAGGTTTTAGCCTAAGGTTGTCAGTGATCTATCTTAATGTATAAATAAAGGTCAAGAGGACCTAGGATGGGTTCGAGTTATGTTGGTGATTCCAAGTTGGATATTGTGAGGAATGATTATTGTTGTGTGAGAAAGAAGTGTTGTGTGGGAAAGCTTTCTAGTATTGTAATATATTCAGTTGGGTGCGAAGACCAACCCTGAAGATGGGTGCGCAGGGAGGGGAGATAGAGAGAGAGAGAGAGAGAGAGGGATGCAATCCAAGAGCACATATAAGAACTGTAGGATTTCATCTTAATATATCAAGAAGAACAATTTTGTGGACGTAGCCATAGAGAGAGGGTGAACCACGTATATCTTGTGTTGTGTATGATTGATGTTGTGTTCTTTGTCATTTGATATGATTCTACTGTGATATTGTGTTAGATCTGAGATATAACTTGCGCAGTATGTTTAAGGAAGCTAAAGAATAACTAGGTGGTTGTGTGTTGTTGTCGTGAATCCACTCTGGATTTCCTCTGGTTGTAGACACCTGTGTCTTGCAAACCTCTATAGCTACTTTGGGTGAGACTGCATCTGCTTCACAGGTGTTGCTGAAAGGGCCAATAGTTAGGCCTTGTTGGTGTTCTGTTAGAGTTAAACCTTGGGTTTGCCCTTGTGCCAACAAATGGTTCTGTTGTCAGGACCTGA
>JASDQU010104906.1:206316-223310 GCA_032191745.1 Picea mariana | reverse complement strand
TTTCATTTTGGGCATGGAAATTAAAAGAGATTGAAAAAAGTGGAAACTCTAGTTAAATCAGAGAAAATTTGTCAAGAAAATATTACAAAGGTTTAATATGAAGGAATGTAAACCGGTCAAGGTACCTATTCCTATTGGTGTAAAGTTATCACTAGATCAATGCCCCAAGACATAGGAAGAGGAGCAAGACATATCTCGTGTTCCATATGCGAGTGCATTTGGCAATTTGATGTTTGTAATGGTATGTACTAGACTAGACAGTACACATGCAGTGGGAGTTTTGAGCAGATATATTTCAAAACCAGGGAAGGAGCATTGGACAAAATAAAAATGGTTTTCAGGTTTTTGTGTGGCACTGCTAGCTATGGATTATGCTACCAAGGAAGACAAGGATTGGACAAAGTGTTTTACATACATGGATTTGTGGATGCAGGCTGGACTACAAATTTAGATCACAGGAGATCTACAAGAGGGTATGTGTTTAACCTATTTAGAGGAAAAATTAGTTGGATGAGACAAAAATAGGTTGTAGTGGCACTTTGAACTATAGAAGTTGAATAAATGGTAGCCACTCATGAAAGTAAGGAAGAAATATGGTTACAAAGATTGTGTTCAGGTATTGGGTTGGTACAACAATTTGTAAGGATAGATTGTGACAATCAAAGTGAATTTTTTCTAGAAAAGAACCTGGGTTATCATTCAAAGACAAAGCATACTAATATTCAATATCACTTTGTGAGAGACATGGTTGAAAAAAGGAAATTATTTTTGATGAAGGTGAACACTTTGAAGAATGTTGTAGATTCATTAACAAAATCTGTGATAGTTGAGAATTTCTCTTGGTGTACATGATCCATGGGCATTGCTGTGTTGGATTGTTGACTATGTAACCCTGTAACCTCCTGTATGCAAAGAAAACAAAAAGTGGGAGAATGTTGGGTATGTGTTATATTCTTTGCATGAGTATCTCTAGTGTTTACTACATTGCATCAGGGGGTTTTAGGGGGGCCCTCTAGGCCCCTCCTTCAGGGGTTGCAAGAGTTTAGGGGAATCTCCCTTGAGAATTCATTTTTACCTTAGGAAACGTGTCACATTTTTTCCTCATTTTTCATGTCGCCTTAATTTTTCGTGTCCATTGTTGGGAAGTTTTTTGGTACATGCTTTTCACTGCTGGTTTTCTATTTCCAGTTAAGGAATTATGGTTGTTGAATAATATAGGTCATTAAGTTAGAGTTTTTGATCCCATTGGCACCTATATGTATATTGCATTGTAAACAATGTATCACTATGAATAAATATAAATATGTTGGTTTTCCCATTTTGGGTTTCTAGGGGAAAAATATCAATGTAATGTGTGTATTTTCCATTGTATATTTTATATTGTTTTATTGAAAATTTGTTTGTAGTAAAATATTGTACAAGGTTAAAATCTACAAAGAGAGGCATGAGGAAAGAGGGGAATCATACAGGACGAAATTGGTCGCAAGACTCATCTAGGAACCCAAGAACCCACCCTGAGTTGAGAGGGTGAGATCTTGATGTTGGAGAAGCATATGATAAACCTCAAAGAGGCCCAATATAGAAAAGGTAAGTACATACAACCTTATGGTGGTACCATGGCTTGGCACTAGGGTAGCCTACTTCTGCAGTTATGAAGCATGCATAGCATATGCTTGTGTGGAAAGGTAGACACCTGCAGTTAGTCGGTATTGGAAAATGTTTTATTAGATAAGTGTTTGATTCTATTATACCTATATTAAATTGAATTCATGGTATATAAATGTCTATAGAACGATGTTGAATATGAATGATTTCTTTATGGGTTTGTTGTGTACTTCCCTTGAAGCTCTTTATACCAATATGAGACATAATTATATGAAATTTCTTAGGTATAGCTATGTGGTAGTAATAATACCATTTTATCTAGTAGTCCTCGATTCTAACTGATGATAGAATGACAACAAAAGTATTTCTTATTTTTCTTGTTCATTGTCTCTATTTTTAATAAGAGTTGTTGCAACTATCTAGTCATGTTGGACTATACACTAGATGAATTACAGTGTGCCCCTAGTATTAACGAGGATTTGAATATTTATGGTGGGGTTATATAAGCCTTAGAGAATCAGGTAGTGAAACCCCTTAGACACTAAGTCCTGAATCGTACTAATGGGGCTACAAAAACCCATGTCCTTCTCAGAAGGAATCGTAATCATTGATCTCGACACAACGAGTTGATCTGAGTAATTGATCGAAGTTATTTTCACTCTAGGGAATGAAAATAATCATAGTATTTTCGAACCATTTAATTGCTCAAAGGTGGATCGAAATATCTTCTCCATTGATCGGGATCCTCAAGTATGAGGATTGTCATGGATCTAGGTTATTGTCAACCATTGGATCTATTGGAGAGTCATTCAGGGAAAAAATAGATCGTTCGATCCATATCGAATGGTGGTGTCATATTTTAACGTTTGAAGTAGGTCTTAGTAACTAGACTCCAAGAAATAATCTTGATCATATATTGGGTAGAGTGTGGGAAGAAACCTGATCCATTGGATTTATTACAGTCCATCATGAATGAGAGTATAAATGTGATGTCATGTCTATGCGCGATGCTACCATGGTTTTCTACATGTCGTTGAGTTAACACCTGGAAATATTTGATTGGTAGGTGAGTTGAGAGTGGTATTGGTGGGTGAGATGCACCTTAAACCTTTCCTTATAGTCTTAGTTGTTGATCTCAGCATAGTGAAATTATCTAGACCATTGGTTGGAGTCGTAGTCATCAGAGAATTCCAAGGAGAGCTCACTGAAGAAATCAAATGATAGGTCTCCAATGAAATTATCGAACAATCATGGCCATTGTTCAGAGTGGGAATTATAATATCCTATCCATTGGATGGGTCCTTCATGTTAGGGTGTTGAAAAGGTTCTAGATCGTTCTCCAACAATTGGATCCATCATATAATTCACAAAATGATCGTAACCATCGATTGTAAGGGGTCCATCAGAGTCCAACCAAAGGTACACTTGATCGTTAGATATGCATAGAAGAGATCCATACCATCCATCATAAAATGTTTCTTTGGATGAATCGTTGGGATGGATTTCAAGGAAATCTGAGATTAAACCCTGAGAGTAAACTCTGAGTTACATTTGGAGATGGATTATGGGAATACACCCTGACGATGGCATTTTTAGATAGAACCTAGACTATCTTATTTTTCCAAATAGGAAATGGTTGGAATTAACCATCATAGTGTGAGGGGTAATCATCTCAAAAATATCCTAGGGGAAGAACCCCAATAATGAACGAAGGTGACAGAAAGGGCTCGATAAATCACAGGTAGAGTTAGGACACGGTAAATGCCATCTTTGTGCCACCAAGTGTGTCACATATTTTAGAGGGCCATGTTATTACCACGTGAGAGGATGTTAATGACATAGTTCCATGTGGATGACATGTGGTAGTAAGGTGGCCCAAAATTTGATAGGTCATAACTTTCGATCTGGAGCTCTGTTTTGAGCGAAATTATAGTCATTGGAGAGATCTTGATGATTAGAATATAATGATTCCATCGAAAGGAAGTTTTGATATTATTTAAGGGGAATGAAAATTTAATACCCTGTCCCTCACAATGGTACTTAGGGGTTGAGTATGTTACATAACTCCTCCTCCTCACCTAAAGTATGAATTATTGATTGCTTCTCATCCTTTAGAGCCTACTTCTCCTCATCCTCTATCACTATTGGTGACTCTTGAGATATCATAGATGCCAAGTTCTCCTCAAAATTAACATGTATTCTCAAAAATTTCTTCCTTTTCACTAGAATGAAGATCTTAGAATCCTTTGACGTATCGTTGTACCCCAAAAATATACCCTTCTATTTTAAAGGTTATATCTTTTTCCACTTATCCACAAGCACATGGATGTAAGCTAGACAACCAAAGATCCTCAAATTACCAATATCTAGACTCACTCCCGAGGAATACTCCTCTAGATTCTTATCGCTCAATACCTTGTGATGACTCTTGTTCTACACGTATACTATCGTGTTACACACCTCTTCCCAAAGAACCATAGGCAAATCCTAGTCACGTATCATAGCCCTATCAGAACCAATGATGAACCAATTATTGATCCCTACCCCCTTTCATAAATAATTGAAGTCTTTGGAGGTGTACTCTCCACCATTAGCCAACCTTAATACTATGACCTTCCCTGTCTACTTCTCCACCTGATCCATGAACTCTACGAACTTACTTAAGACCTCATCCTTGGTCTTCATAAATAATATATAGGTTTTCTTGGAAAAATAATCAATAAACATCACTTAATATGATGATCCCTATACTGATGCTACTGACATCGTATCAATCACATATGATTGGATAAGATCCAAAATCCCTTTGCACCTACTCTCATTGCTAGGAAAATAAGCCTTGGAATTATTTCCAAGTGCACACCCTCTACACACTTCCTGTTGCTCAATACTAAAATCCACGAGACTTGTAAAAATCCCCCTCGGTATCAAAAAAGCTATGTAGTGTTGGTGTCCCAACCTCTGGTAACAAAAACCACATAGGTTTTCACTGTCATGTAACAAATATTGAATAGGCTTTCTTGCAACCTGTATAAAGTGCTCTCTCTAATCTCAATGATCATGATCTATATAGGATATATTTCTCTAGACATATGAGTACTTTCCCTCTATGGAAAGTAAAAAGAAAACCCCTATCTTCCATAGCTAAGACTGAAAGAAAATTCTTCTTCAAACCTGGTACATAAAGCACATCTTAGGAATCAAATGAACCTCCTGAATCAAGCTGCGATGTAATTTTTTCCTCTCCCTTCGCTACATACTTGGAATCATGATCAAGTTGCACATGAAAATGTGAGTCCCTCTCCCTCACACTACTAGGTATCTTCCACTCTTTTGTCATATGACGAGATGCACCACTTTCTAAGAACCATGAACTCGTAGTAGTTTTGTTGGTAGAAAGGAAAGAAACTAATGAGTAATCCTTCTCAAACTTCATTGCAAATTCATCAAGTGGTTTCAATGCTGATAATGTTGTTTAAATATTTCCTTTACCCTTCTTATTCTCCAGACACTGAGATGCATAATTTCCTTTCTTATGATACGAGAAGCACATGATTTTACTCAAGTCCTTCTTCTTCCCTAGTTGCGATGATCCTTCATCGGTGTTACCCTTCTTTCTATAACTCTTTCATTCTCCCTTATTTTTCCTACTAACAAGATCCACGTTCTCATCATTGGTTCCCTACTTTCTTCTCTTAGAATTCTCTCAAGTCTCCTCATGGATGCAATCATTACAAAGTCTCTGCCAATCTGGGAGTTTCTCTCTAGTGTTGACTCCATTAAAAAATGGTTCCCAAGACATGGGAAGACCATTCAATGCCATATTCATGAGATATACATGCTTTGTTTTCTCCCATATGGCTACAATTTGATCACACATCTATGTGATCCTCTTGCAATAGATAGTAACATTATCATATATAGACATATGCACCAATCTAAGTATATTCCTTAAGACTATTTCCTATTCATGTTAGTTCTTTGGAATAAAAATACCAAAGAATCAAACATATCTTTGGTCATATTATTCTCAAATAGGTGAGGAATTAGATGATCCTTCACTGAATCCAAAAGAACCCTCTCCAGTTTTATCTTCATGTTGTGAGCTTCCAAAGTTGTCGGATCTCTTGGTGGAACAACTACTTTGTCCACTAACTCCCAAAGTTCGTACCCTTTTAACGCCAAATTTACTCTTGATTTCCAATACAGTAAGTTGGATGCTTCATCCAATTCATATTTAACTCTCAATGGTGTTGTTTCCATCCCTAAAACTTGATAAAATACCCTAGAAAATAACATGTTCATGGAAACTACCCCTAAGTGGATTGTGAGAGACCACCCTCTTTTTTGGATTTCTAGCCTCATATCGGGGGTGTCTAGATATTGATATTTGAAATAGTCAGTCCATGGTTGGGTGGAATGTTTGTCCCAAGCAGTTGTTTGCACAATTGTTGTGAACATATAAGTGTTTAATCTTCATGTGTGTTAAATTATGTGTTTAATTGTTGTGCATGAACTTTGTGTGTTTGGAAGTGATTTATATGTTGTTGCAATGAGTTATTTAGATGCATTTAATGTTTATTAATAAAATGTTGTATATGCTTCTATTTTCTTGTTGTAGATAGTGGCTAAATTAGTTTTAATTCGTAGTTGTAAGATATAGGAATTCAAATGACTCTAAATGAATTAATTTATTTGGCCGTAAATTTCATTTTTAAGAGTATTTTGCACCGTAATGTCCCTTATATGGGTTGGGGGACATTACAGGTGGATGGGGGAATCCCAGTTTTCCTTTAAAGGCATGTAGGATGACACTTGTGAAAGTGAGATATAATAGCTTGATTATAAATGAGCTAAATCCATGAGCAACATACCTTGATTACTACAAATTCCTTTCTAAAGAAGTTTCCATTTAGTTTTAAACAAAAAACAATAACTACTCTTGGGTGTGACCATTAACCCATCCTTGCTACATTTAGGAGTATAATTCTCATATACTAATGGACCACATTCCTCTACTGGGTATGACTTGGAGTAATGCACAACAATGTTATATAGAGAAAAATCAAGCAATGCCTAGAAGCCAAAATGCAAATTTCCCAAATTTTGGTACCAATGTGTCACATTTTAAAATTTGTCCAGGTCCAAGACACCAAATTATCTAAGAATTGTAAGGAGAGAACTTTGAAAGAGATAAAAGTAAAACTAACTAGAATCAAAACCAAACAAAAGTGAAAATCATAAAACAAAGCAAGACATGTGCAAAGGATAAAGAAAAAAAGAGCAAAAAATCAATGATGAGAAAGCAAACTCTTTATTTATGTACAAGGGGAAGATTTATCATAGGATAATTGATGTAATGTTTAAGTATTTGGCCATTTATAGGGAGGAGTTCTACATCCACTTAATCATTTTGTAAATGGAAGGTTTTTAGGAAAATTGTTTCTTTGATTATGAAAGGATCCAACCACAATTGTTGAAAGTTTGAGTGTTTTCCTTTTTCTTCATGTGCCTTGTCCCACTTGAGAATTGGTCACCAACCTGAAAGTATTTGTCTCTAGCGGACATTTTATCAAACCAACATTTAATAGTTTGTTGGTGAGCTTCAAATTTGATTTTATCTTTGGCACGATTTTATTCTAGATTTAACAAGGTCTTAATACTCTTTTGAATGATAAGGCTCTCTCACTCTCGCATGACTATTGTGTCAGATGAAGGGAAGGGATAAATATGATTGAAGGAAGGATACTCTCTTTCAAGTAAACAATAAAGTAATAGTATGTCCCTATGGATTCTTTGGGAGTGACATAGTTAGCTCAGAGGGTGTTAGGTAAATTATTGTGTCGATTCCTCTGTTGGTTGACTACAATTTGTTTAAGGATGCACATCATATTTTTTGGGGGGGATTTATATGGTCCATTTCCTTGAGGGTAATAGTTGGATTCATACTTTAAAATGATCCCCTTTTCTAGCTAAAAATTAGTCAATTTCAGCGACGAAAAATAGGTATCATTATTGAATACCAGAGTATTGGGTACTCCAATCCTAGTCATAATGTGTTGTTCAAGATAATTTATTACCCCTTCATCTTTTACCTTGTTTAATGGTACTAATTACATTCAGTGGGTAAAATAATCAGTGGAAGTTAGAATGTACATGTTCTACTTAGATGAGTGAGGGTTGATCTCACCGATAATTTCCAGTCCCCATTATTTGAAAACTTCTTCAATAACAATAGGATGAACTGGAATTGTTGTCTTGATCTCTCTTTTGGTTGAATTTTGGTTAATGTTGTAGCTATGAGAGTAGGCATGAGCATCCTCGAATATTGTTGGCTAGTATTAGCATGTTCTTAATATCTTGTGGGTTGTGGTCTCTCCTAAAAAATGACGTCGAGATTTTCCATTGCACATATATTCAATAACCTTATCAATGTCTTGACTCTCAAGACATTAGAGCATAACTTCATCATAAGTTTTCCTGAATAAAATACCATTGACCAACCGATATTGTGCAGACTTTAGCCTTAGTGCTCTTCTTTATTTTCCATTAATATGGTCAAGATAAGTGTCATCCTTAAGATAGTAGTTGATATCATTATATCATGAATTATCAATCAATGGAATATAAGGGGCTTGTTGTGTATAGAGAGTTGGTTCCTCTTGTCATCCATCTTCCTCTTGATCTTCAGAATCCATGACTTCGGTTGCTAGCTTACATAGGCCTTGACCTTTGAAAATATTTGTTGGTTTGAAATAAAGGTCATACTCCTGTAAAGAAGTCATCCAATTCCCTCATCTCTCATATAGTTCCCTCTACACAAAGAGAGAGATAACTTCTAGGTGGGGGACAATCATCTTATTGAGATTTTTCAATGTATTGTATGAACTATTTAATATCTTTATGGACAAAAAATATTATTTTTCCATTGGTGGGTAATTTAATTCAGTGACTTGGATTCCAGTGGTCATAAATGTTATGGGGCATTCATTCCCTTCTTAGTTATTTTGAGTGAGCACTGCTACAAGGGAATCATCTAAACAAAAAATATACAACAATAAGTCTTTAGAAAAATATGGTCTTTGAAGAGTAGGTGCAACAACTATGGTGGCCTTGATCTTCTCAAAGGCCTCATTTTCAATAGATTTCCATTTGAAGTGAACGTCCTTATTTATCATCTATTGAAGGGGTTTAACAAGTTTAGAAAAATCTAGAACAAATCTCCTCACAAAATTGATTTTCCTAAAAAGGGACTGCATATACCTCTTACTATGTGGGGGTGGGATTTGTATAATGGATTTGGTTCATTCTGGATCAACAAAAATCCCATCCTTGGAGATAATATACCCCAATATCTTACCTTCCAAAATAACAAATATGATTTTCTTAGGTTTTAGATAAATACCGTATTTTTTACATCTTTTGAAAATTCATTTCAAATGTTTCAGGTTATCAAATATTTGATTTGAATAAAATGTGATGTCATCAAGGTATATCACCACATTTTGACCGATTATACCTTTAAAATATGTATCCATTTCCCTTTAAAAAGTGGCACCAATGTTGATTATGTTGAAGGGAATTATGTGATATGAAAACATTCCCCACTTTGTCCTAAATGTGCTATTTAACCGTTCTGGTTCTACTACAAGAATCTGATTGTAACCAAAAAACCCATCCAAAAGAGAGAACATTTGGGAACCAAAGAATAGTTCTAATATTTTATCCATGGGGGGAACACGATAATTTTCTTTTTCTGATGCTTAATTTAAGTTTAAGAAATCTACACACAATCTAATCTCCCTTGAATTCTTCCCAACATGCACTAGATTCAACACCTAGGTGGAATGATGAACCTTAAATATAATCTATCCATCTAGAATATTTTTCATATACTTATGAATAATAAATTCAATATTTATATGCATAGATGATTTTAGGGGCTAAATTTCTCCAATGGGATAATTTTCCATGGTTTTTCCGAAAAAATAATTCACCAATTTCCATTTTTTCTAAAAACAATTCACCCAAATTCTATAGAACAAAATGATTTTACATTAAAAATCACTAAAATTTTATAGAAACTGTATAAAATACTTATAAATTTGAATATTTTTACAAAATTATCGCCAAAAATTTTACATTTTTCATATTAAGGAATAGTAAGATTAGCCGAGGTTTCTACATTTCAATATAAATTACCATCCTTAAAATTATCCCTACTATGCAAATAAGAAATTGGTAAGTTTTATTCTCAATTAAAAGCATGAGGAGAATTGCCCACACAGGTGTAGATGGATTGGTAAGTGCCGTGTAAATGGAAGGAAATTTGTAAAAATGAAGTCTCATGTTCGATTCTCACCTGGATTTACTCGTGCGCCATTCTTGTGGGATGGGTGGTTGCACCTAGGGTTATAGTGGTAGCCGACGGGGATCGACCCCATGTCACGCGAGTACGAGAACCGCGAGTTGCCGATTCCCCCAGTAAAAAAAAAAAAAAAAAAATCATGAGAAGAATTTATCTCTAGCCATGGTCCACACTACTGTTATTAGAACTGGACCAACCATCAAGCTACTCAATTCCAAAAATGTGAATCAGATTGAAACCCAAAAACAAAACTAGACCAAAAGATTGGTCAATGAAAAAATACATAAAAATATTCAAATTTTGAAAGAAAACATATATATTCATGTGAATCCATCTGAATACAATCCATTATACATAATATATTCAAATTTTCTCATGTAGATAACAAGGGTTCTTATAACAAAAATAACACCAAGTGCAATCCATCTATGAACCTAAATATATCAACAAAGAGGCTCTAAATGGGCTCTAAAGTCCAAAAACAATTCATGCTACAAAAAATAGCTACATATCATCAAAAGCGTTACCTAAATTAGGATCCTCGTCATTAGTGTCACCCTCTAGGCATTACAATAAGATATAAAAATATTAACGTTCCTAATAAGTTATTTTACGTGAGTGAAGGGAACATTTTTATCAGGTTCATGACATAAGCGTTCAACAATAATTGCCACCAAAATCAAGGTACATAGAGGGCTTGGTGGTCTTAATTAAATTCCAATTCCATACCCTCATACATGATAGAATCTAATGGAAACATTGCAATCCCACCAATCATGAAATCTTGAAAACAGTTAAGTTTACTGAATTTTGAATGGGACCTAAAATTCTACTTTACCCATATGAATTCCAATGAGATTGGAACCACTCTCAAACATCCTAAAACAATTAATGGTATTGTTAAAAATTTAAGTAAAAGGATAAAAATAAAATACAAGAATTTAACATTACCATTAATTACTAGGGTGGGTGAATTAGAGGGGGCAGGGACCACTTTAAATAGTGTTAATACAAACCTAGGGTAACTTATTAAGAAACTTATTTTATTTTTATTTTTATTTTTTTAATTTAGATTTATCTGGTCCCTAATCACGTCCTATAGTGTTGTACTAATTTGGTTGGTTCCATTGGAGTTTGGTTATCCCTAGTTGTGTTGCATAGTGTTGTATAGAACTACCCAATTCCATTTCAATGCTTGAAGTTCGGTTCAGTACCAAAACAACCTAAAATGTTTTAAATCATCTATTAAGACAAGTTTTGGTCCAAAACAGATCAGGTTAGCTTGTTTCGTAGGTTCTGGTATGATTTCGATAAGGCTAGTCCACACCATCCACAAACTATTTCATTATATTCTTATTCAAATAATGAAACTCATAGAAAATTCAAACGTCATGCAATAAGTTCTTAGTTGTCAATTTATCAATGGTAAGTTCACTAAATGGATTGCGAATCTTTAGGAGTTCAACATAGAGTTCACCACTCCCTAGAATTAGAAGATGTTGGTCCTTATTGAGTTCATCACTAATCTTTTATGCAACACAAATGTCCCACAAATGAATGGAAACTTCCTAGATGAAAAACTATTCCTAATCTCGTCAGACAACCCATGGTAAGGTGACATCCCCACCTACCTTCACTCTCAAAAATTTGTCACACATATCTCTCTCAATATTATTTCTGATGCATCTGACACTAATATCCCTTGTACTTTCTCATAGGAGACATCCTAGATTAGTAGGGAGTGGACTATAATTCCCCCCACTACTAAACCCAACAATTTAGGAAAAAAATAGTTTTTGATGCCTTTAAATTAAAAACATTGAAAAGGTGAAAACTTCCCATGCATATAACAAAAATTCCAATAAAAATAAATGTTTCTAATTAAACATACACATAGTAGCATGAAATGTCTCAAAAACACAGAGTTTATGCACATCAATATAACCCCATAAATACAGCATCGAACAATGCTAAAACGCTCATATTTTAAATCAAATGCACAACTAGATATAGAGGATGGATGTTCCACCTAGCTACAGACTCATTGTACCAAATATCAATAATAATTCACCCCAGATTTGGGCTAGGAATATGGAAGAAAGGATGTCTCCCGAGGGTGTCTATCATCCAGTTACAAGAAGCTAGTTACCTACAACCATCCCAATCCACCAGATCTCTTCCTCAAAAAATGCATAACCCAAGGAACCATATCACCTTCTATGTTACACAATCCCTCAGGTTATCCCCCTTCCCTCTAGGGATCCAATATAGGCTGGCTAAGAATCTCTCTTTCTAGGAACTCTAGGGAATTACATTTGCAATAGGAAACTCTCAATAGAAAAAAAATTTCTCTACAAAACGAAAGCCACTTTACAAGCCTAAAAAACTACTTTTTCATGCATTCTACATCTCCCACAAGCTACCCAGAAAACCCACTATGGCTATCCTCCAATTCCAACACTCAACACACCCTTTTTGTCCCAAAATTTTCTTATAAAAACTTCCCTCTTTTCCCATACGAATTCCCTTTCCACCCAAGCTAATTGACTCTCACTCTTCCCAATGTTTATTGTACTTAAACCTCATGCTCCCAATAACTATGGGATGTGACTCCTCACACCCACCCTCTTACATGTGTTCAATGATTGGTCTCTAGAACACTCAACAGAGTAATTGAAGGGTCTCTCAAAACAAAAATTTAGGAAAAGGTTTGGGATTTAAGACTGATGAATAAAACCCCCTTTTAGACCCCTCTTCTCTTGTGAAAAAATAATCCCCAATGAGTCTGTCTGTGCCCATCTACGATTGGCATCACATTTTATTTTAGTATCATGATATACAAATTTTACATATTACATCGCTTGGTCCACAACCATATATCATATTTACATTACATATCGCTAATTCGAGGATTAAAAATGGGGATGTTACATTACCCTCCTACTAAAATTTGGACCATCCTCAATGCACAACACCATATTGGTATATATTTAAATTAAAATTACATTATAATACTTTGTGTTTTTGCAAGTTCACAACTCTGACAACAATCCCAGCTATAAATATAGTTTTTCCATCAACCTACAAAACCCAAGGAATGTGTACCCCCTTATCTGCATTACAGTCCCTCAGGTTGTACCACTCCCTTCAAAGGAATTAGCGTAGGTTGGTCAAGAATCTCTACGATGTGGTTCCATGAACTCCAACTTCCTAAAATAGATCCTTTCACAGTTATACAAAAACGCACATTTAGTTTTCTTCAAACTTTGCAAAAAAATGTGAGTACTCTTCCTGCATGGTCTTCTCATCCTCCCACATAGTGTAACGTACCTAGGCACCCATATAATCCATACTAACTCAAAATTCCCACTTCAAGGACACTCTAAAAACCAATTTGTAACATAACGAGTACAAAAAATATGAAAATGATTTTCTTAGATATTGATATGAAATGTACCCATTCTCTAGGTAGTTAAATAGTGTAAATAGTGTTTGGATAGGGGCATACCCGGGGTTTAATGCTCAAGAGTGCACCAACAAAGCCCTAACTACCAACCCTTTCGGCAACACCTACGCAGTAGATGAAGTGTCACTCGAGGTAGAGGCAGGGGTGGTTGTAGGACTCAAGTGTCTAGAACCTTAGCTGGGACACAGATATGTGATTATATCACTTACAGAGTACTTAGAATAGATCATTTGTCAATATTCAACCTTTTTCATACTTCACAGATAGCATAGAGCATCACATCATTCACTTAGATCTAAGGTATTTCAACACTTAGAAACACTAAAACAGATCAGATCCCATAGATCAACACTAAGCATCTTCATACATGTCAGATATAACATTCACACACCTCTAAGAAGCACAAAGCATAAGCAGATCTACTTAAATATATCAAAGAACTTAGCAAAAGAAGGGATAAACACATCAAGTCGAAGCACAAAGTGTAACACACAAATTTACATGGTTCACCCCCACCTTGGGGCTATGTCCACCAACTATTCTTCTTTATTAGCATCTTCAATCGATTACAACATAGATCTACCAAACTCCTTCTTCGCATAGAATAGAAGATCTGCACAGCTCGATAGATCCTGCTTCCTTGTGCTACAACGCAAAGCCTTCCACAACTCCTTACAAGGACTTGCACTTAGCTCTGCAAGCCTCTTACATTCATGCACAGAGCACTTGCAAAATCTATTAGCACTTATCTTACATCACATACAACTCTATATCTTCCAATAAGTGCCTAGATATCTATTTATAAATTACAAAAGTGGGCCTAAGTGTGGGTAAACCCACGATATGACATCCCTTTCCCATTACATATTCCCAAAAACCCAAAAGGGACCCAAAAGTGCGTCAAGATTCTGCAATCTCTGCATCGTCTGGCACTCCATCTTTGACAGGCTTTCAAAGTCCCAAAAATGGTCAAACATGACCAAGTATTTCCCAAAACTTGGTCAAGGGCCAACAAGCCCCCAACAGTCACATGTGAATGGTCCCGAGTCACTCTCGTTTGATCAATTCTACCTCAATTTCCTCAAGCTTGGCTCGAGCTACTTAGACATGTTGTTGTGCTACGACCTCTTGCTTGACAAACTCCTAGATGAGTGCGTCATTGACAGGTCCCTCTAGGCTATGTTCTGCTACACTCACAGCCTGTTCTATCCCTTCTCCTCGACTTTCAACCTCTATGAACAAATGACATGCCTTATCTTGCACTGGTTGAAGTCGTCGAGTCACTTCCATCACTTTCCTCTAGATTGTATGGATCTGTTGTTGGGACGTGCATTGTTCATGATATCTCTTCATTATTTCTATGCGTGACAGGGCCTTCAACTGCGTCTGTATATTTTGAGCTTCATACTTCGACTCCTGGAATTGCGACTCCAATTTATATAAATCTGGGTTTTCAGTGAGGTTCTCATATGTCTGGGCACTATGAAAACTTAGTTGCTTGCACTCCAAGGAAAGATATTTCATTCTGTCAAATACGCTGCGGGAAGTTATTTATCTTTGGTCTTTGATCTCTTGTGGGGTCTCAGGTACTGCACGAAGCTCTAGATCTGTAATGCACTGCTGGACCTTCTGAATTACTCCTTCTAGTTGTGCCACCTGTTGTGGAACCAGTTCTTCTATATGTACTTAGATGACGGTCACAGAGAGAAGTTCTTTGTTGACCAATTCCTTTATCTCGAGTTTCTCTGTGAGCAACTGTTCCTTGCTTTGTTGTAGCTCTACTTTCTCTGCATCCCATTTTGCTTGGAAAGAAATCTTTTTTCATTCCGACGTGTTGCACTACTCCATAAGAAATCCCTGTACCTGTGTTAAATCTTGAGTGGCTTGCGTTGTTTCTTCTTGATCCCATCGAAGGTGAGCTTCGACTGTATCAAAAATCCGGTGGAGTTGAGCTGGCTCATCCCCTAGATCGGGTGTTCCTACTTTCAGAGGTGCATTGGAGACTATGCAGTTAGACTGTAGTGCCTGTTGCACCCCTTAGAGTTCAATATCGATATGATTATATATCTTCTCCTGCTTTTCCTCCTCCATCTCTACTATCTCCAACAAAGCATCATTCAGGGTTGCAATGATGAAATTGAATTCGTCTGGGGTCGGTGTGGTCTGCAACTTAGTCACGGGAGATTTGGACTTCTTCCAGGAAGAAGGTTTCTAAGGTGAATCCTTCCTCTTCTTCAAAATCTCTGCTTTGTGTCTACGCCTCTATTCAACTTCTTCTAACTCTTCACCATCACCCTCTTGCTCTATCATGATGGAACCAATCTTCACTGAGGCACTACTTAAGTCTTGCACTTCATTGATCTTTTGTCGCATTCTAGGTCCGGGTAGATCCTGCATAGTTTATGGATTGTCTACATCAAATATGTCCGTAGGGTCAACTGGAACAAGGAGGCCTACCGATCATTCCTTTGTGATCTTCTCCATACCTTATTCGATTAATCTATAATAGGACTATAACTATTTCTTGTGCTCGTCAACGCATGTTGTGATGTAGATAAAGTGTCTGTCTATGTTGAACTTCATCGGGGGTCGAAACCTATAGAGAGTGTTCGGAGTGATCTGCAGTGTATACTGGATATCTATTTCAACTAATTATAATATGAATGAAACACGGCATTTGACTGCCATTGTTTATTCATATCATTTGAGTACCATAGGGCACTGAACTTCATGTCCAATAGTTCAAATGGCTCAATTTCCTAGAAGGTCGCACCTTCTGGCATCTCCCATGCAATGAAAGAAACCAGGATCATGAGCCAACTAAAATGGAACTCATATCCTTGGTCCTAGGCTTCTCTGTAGTCAATCTCCAGTTGGTTTACCAAGTACTACACTCAATTCATTTGTATGCCCTCTACGCACGTTTTTGCGAGGCCTACTACGAATCCATTGACTTGGGTTGGTCGGTTCTTGCAAACTAATTTTACTGCGATCAACTGACAGGTGAGGCATACTACATCATTCTGAATAGAGGCTACCTTGTAGCTGTGCATTCCCTTCTCGACATCACCATAAGTCTCTTTTATATTCTGTGCTAAGGCTCGGTATATGGTCTTTCTAGGGTAAAAATCATGTGGGTCAGGGCCTTGGATGCTCAACCCGGTGATCCAATGGATCAAGGTCAGATCCACTGTGATACGTCGGTTCAGCCATAAATATCCTCCATGGTAACAGGATAAAAACAACTTAACACATGTATTCACTTCTTGATGTTATCTGAAGTGTGGGATATTCATAAAATTAAATAGGGTAGACTGCGAGAGGTTATGGGTCCAAGGCTAGGGGATAATCTTTGAATTGTTGCCTTTCTTCTTGGTCAGATACTTATGCGGGGCGATCATAGTGTAAGATTTACAGTCTCCAAGGTTGAAATCACTAAACTTCAGCACTGCTATCTTATCCTGGTCTGTGAGAAATACACATATCCCTTTCGGGAGGTATGCAGTGACCAAGTCATAGTCAAAATCTCTAGGCATGCTATCTCTATTCATTGCG
>JASDQU010104906.1:182752-200415 GCA_032191745.1 Picea mariana | reverse complement strand
ACCATATTCCACAAGCATGAAATTTCCTTCTCATAGTTTTTTGGCTCCTTACAACCAATAGGTATTGGTCTTCCTTATGGGCTTATAGTACTTCCATTTCCAAGACCCTATTTCCTACAATTAATTATTTACATAGCCAAACATATTGTTAGTTTCACATGCATATATAGATTCTCATTGCAAATTTACAATGACATCACAAAAAATTCTTAATTTTTGCATTCTAACAATTGCATCACATTTATAAAGAAAAAATTGAACAGAAACATCATCCCTTGTATATGCATCGTTTCATCATATGAAAATTTTCCAAATGAAATTCTGTCACTAAATGAATTTGATCAATGTGACAATGCCAATGGTCACATTCATATACAATAACCTTTCATTGATGTCATATTACCACAATTTATGTTAGGCTCTTTTCCCTGGTGTGTTGGAAGTCATCTAACCTCACACCGCCGAGATCATCTATCCACGTTCATTTTCAAAGTAGGATTTTTCCTGCTGGATTGAGTTGATCATGACCTCAACTCAGCATGATATGAAATTAAATATTTTCATGTGAATGCCTTTCATCATGATTTCTTCATTGATCACCAGGGTGCCAACTTCCATGGCCACCCAATTCCTCTCTTTACCAGTATACAACTCTGTAGAGTACTAGAATATACTTCTTCCATGTTGGCAAATACTATATATGCCCATTATCTTACAATATGCCCTCCATTATGCAATCAATCCATGTGCTACTTATAATCACTTTTGTTCCCAACCACTCCTTTATTGGTCAATGTATTCATGAAATATTTGTTCATGAATTTCTCTTGCAAGGACCTTAATCTCCCTTGATTTCTACAGGTTCATACCTCCACCATTTGGGTCTCTCTTTCCTAAATTATGCCCTTGTTTGGGTATCAATGGCATACAACAACCATTAAAATTTTATTTTCATTTTATTAAAATAATAAATTTATTTCAGTAGGGATTATTACCCAATTCCTTTCAAGCGTCATGCTACCTAGACATGAAATCTTTATAGCTATTATGTCTATCAACACTCTTTCTGATATTACTTAATCAGTGGTGCTTCCTAGGTATTTCCTAAAGTTATTTCATAAGTATTTTCTATCAGTAGACTTCTTGTGTTTCCCCTTTCTTGATAATTTATATCATTGGTAGCTATCCTTTCCCAACAACTCCAATCATTTTCATATACATATATGTATCATCAAATTCACAGTTCACATCAGTTGTCATGTAAAATAAATTGTATGTAATACATTTTTAAATTTAACAAAACACTTTTCAAATATTTTCTAGCGCATTTATGTGCATCCCATCTCATTACCTTGAATGTTTTAATGAGTGTAAAGAAAATCAAATTGTCAATTGTTTATATAGTCACATATCTATCATCATTTCTCATGCAAAAAGTATTCACATACAACAACATATCAAGATATTATCCCATATGAATGTAAGGATAATTGGGAAAGGAATTAAGGGACTCTTCCCATTTCCAACTCCTTCTACACTGCTGGAACTCTCAGTCCAGCTCAGTGATTTCCAATATCCATCTATCTTCACATGTCATGGATTAACCAAGGCCAATTAAATTCATTCAATATTTAATCTTTCAATTATAAGGTGTTCTTAATCTCATAACTCTCCTTTTAAAGCATACACTATGTCTCAATATTCATAGTTTCACAGTGAGAACAATATTGAGCATGTCCTCCTTCTTTCCTTTACAATTTATCCCTCCTAAGCTGCCTGCTATATTCCCTAATCAGTTCTAATCAAATCATCCTTTACCTTCTTGAATACTTAAACATACTACATTAGTAATCCTTTTGTTCATAATGAATTAGGGACCTTTATATTCTATACATGTACCAATTAGATTGGTCATCATTCATTTGTATGTTTTCTATGTATGTATTATATTTTATAATGTAATCTAGAATTCTTCTATAAATGAGATTTGTTTCCCACTACCTAAATTTTAGTAGTTTTTAAGGTTAGTTCTTTTTTCTCATGACAGAGTCTTCACACAGTTTCTCCATAGGGAAATTCTTCAACAGGTGACCCTCCTATGGCATATCTAACAACATTTGAAATGATCTAAACCCATAATCAATTTCAGATTTATTAGTTATAGGATTTACCCAATATTCTATAAGGGATATAAACATGCATTCATTTAACTACACATTCAAATGTGTGCATCTATCTATTTTCTTCCCTAATGTGTTTTTATGCATTCAACTACATGCATTAGTATGTTGTGTGTCCATCACATGAAATATTTACCATTTTCCTATGTACATTCATTTATACCATATTACTCATGATTCATTCACAATGCTTTCCATGAAACAATCAAAGACACAATATTTTTTCCTTCCATTATCACAACAAAGCATTCATGCCCCTTGACACTTTTAGTAAATACACTAGCTTCTCTTATATTACCAGGAAAAATTCATGCACTTCTCACAAGTCAATGATGTATTCACGGTATTTATTAAATCTTGGAAAGTACAATCGCCTTCCTTACTTTTGGCTTATTTAGTAGTCACATAATTCCCTTAGCATACATATACTGATACAATATACATGTTCATTAATTACACATTTTTGTATTTATTCATTGATTTTTTATTTTTTTAATATCACCATAGGAAACCTTATAACATGTTTACCCCATGCACTCTATCATTTATAACATAGAGAAAAATTCAGCATGCAAGTTCACTGCTTGGACTCTTTTCCATGCCTTTCACAAATATGGACTTTTCAACCTCCATATCATACTTTTAAGCATGTATATGTATATTTACATATATGTAGGTGCATCATTTGCATCATTTTACCTCATTAATTTATGTTGATTTAACATTATCCAGTTTTGATGAGACCTTACAGTCACTTATTCGACGAATCTCATCAATATAATCGTAATTATGTTTCCTTCTCTATGAGATAACAACTAGAAAAAGTCACTTTTTCTCATTACTCTCTTAGTATTTCATATTAGCCTTCTCTAGGGGGTTGTATACTTCCCCAAAATATTATTAAAAAAAGGCACTTAGATCCACTTACTCAGGTAGTCATATCATGATCGTGTATCAATACCCATACATATACATACAGTACGTGAGCACCACTTGTACATCCCCATATTAATCATATACTTTCATCAAATTCTTTCCTATATCAATATTTTATGATGGGGATTTATATTTATTCACATGACTAATCTCATAAGTGTAAGCATGTTTAGGTTTCCTTCTCTCATGGCAACATCTGGTAGGAATCCATTCTCACCTATCTATTATAAAATCCTTCCATAATTAAGAAACATAATTTGGTAACTACAACACCACCTAAGGAAGCAAGTTAACAATTCTAGTCTCTATTCATGCTTCAATTCATTTTTGGTCAACAAACCCTTATCAATGAAATCCTTCCCTAAAATACATCTTTCTTATATATGATCTTACCCAACCATTCCTATATATCTATCATCCATTTTTGGATGTCAACTTGACCCACTAGTCATCTAGAAATGTTCCAACATTTCCTTTATCAGACCTTGTATCGGTATTTACTTTATCATTACGACCCTATCTTCATAAGGAAAAAGGAAGTAGCATTATCATTTTTTCACATATTATACTTTCATGCATAAGTGACTACTCAAGTCACTAGGTGTGGATGCAGTTTCTTTGTACAACCATGAGCTCATAGAGTAGCTCATATGTTCAAGCCATTTCACCTCCTTTATAAGGAATATCAACAGTCTGAAGGAATATTTTTTGTTCTTCTTCTTAAATAGGTTGTCCTAGTTAGACATTGCATTTAGTATAGGTTAAGCAAAATGACCTTTCAAATTTTCTATCAATCGTCTGATCATGAGGAATTTCACATGCATGGTTTAGCCTTTTATCTAAGCATTAATTAGTATTACTAAGGATTATGTCAGTACATACTAATTTCCTTTAAAAACAAGGATATTTTCCATGAGGGTCTTATCCATTACATAAAAATTTACCATGAATGTAATAGGATATGTCAATCCAGTGGATAGACAACATAACACTTGAGCAAATCATCTCATATCATCCATTCTTATGTCTCATGTAGCTTTATAATAGGTTCCATCCATTTTTTAGTTGTTCACATTTAGGTATAACCCTAAGTGCTTATCAACACATTCCCACTTTTGTAGGAATAACTATCACTCCACTAGGTCAATGATTTAATCCTTATGTTGCAGTTCACTCTGGACTCCGCAATGATTTCCGACATTTCCACAGGCTCACAGCTTGCACATGCAATTGCAGATCATGGTTCTCTTTTGTATTTCTTCTCCCACTTTGTTCCTAAATCTATTAGCACTGTATTTCTATCACAATCTAATGATATCAGTAGGTTATGGCATGAAATATTTTTCCATCTAAACTATAAGTACTTGCATCAACTCAGCAAGGAAAACATGGTAGAAGGATTGCGAGCTATTAAATTCACAAGTGGTGTATGTCAAGGATGCATTCTTGACATACACNATCCTTGACATACACCACTTGTGAATTTAATAGTTGGCAATCCTTCTACCATGTTTTCCTTGCTGAGCTGATGCAAGTACTTATAGTTTAGATGGAAAAATATTTCATGCCACAACCTACTGATATCATTAGATTGTGATAGAAATACAGTGCTAATAGATTTAGGAACAAAGTGGGAGAAGAAATACAAACGAGAACCGTGATCTACAATTCCATGTGCAAGTTGTGAGCCTGTGGAAATGTCGGTAATGACTGCGGAGTCCGGAGTGAACTCCACCTTCCTTCCAGATCCGGAAAGAGTGATCTGATATATCAAGAGAATATTTACAGATAGCGAGGGAACATGAAGCACATCTGTGAAGCAGCCCCCTTCAAGATCAACAATTCCTTCTCCGCACACCTTTGCGGGTGTGGCATCTCCCAAGTAAATTGGGGATCTGGTGCTTTCTTCAATGGAGGAAAATTCATCTTTTGATGCAGCCATATGGTTCGATGCACCTGAATCAATGATCCAAGTTCATGGAGTGGATGTGACAGCCATTAAAGCATGACCATCTCATGCTCTCCCTCCCATTCTGTTATCATCTTTCTTCCTTGCATTTTTGGGCACCGTGAGATTGTGCTGCTGTAATTGCTTAGCCATCTCATCGATAGTCTTCCTCATGCAATTTTATTCGGGATGAAAACATTTGGAAAAGTAGCTGAAAAGTGCTCTTTCTTTCTTCTTCTTCTTCTTACCCTTAGGCTCAGAAGAGTTCTCTGAAGATTGTGCGAATCTCTCCTTCTTCGATTCAGGAAATTTACCCGTTCCTTTTTTCTTGTCTTTTCCACTGCTCTTTGGAGCATCAGTAGCCACAAGTACTTGGTTCTTGGAACTCTTGATGGCACCCATTTGGAATAAATTAGCTTTCTCTTGATTCAATGTTGCAATGAAATCATTTAATGGAGGCATTTTCCATTTTTCCTGAGTCAATTTAGATGCTTGAAAAGAGGACACAAATACAGAATATTTAGGGCCTAGTTTTGAGAGAATTGAAAGGATGAGTTGGTCTTCCCCTTTCGTGACTCCACATGAATTAAGTTCAAAAAGGAGGGATTTGAAATTGGTGAAGAATTCTTGCAGGTTTCTGAAATGAATTGGACTTAGGGATATGACTTCATTCTCCAGTTGATGCACTCTCATTGCATCTTGCTTGCTGAATAGTCCTTCCAATGTGGTCCAGACCACATCAGGAGTAGTGGCTCCACTGACATGAAAGAGGAGATCTTTGGAAATTGATAGGAATATCAGCCCAATTGCTTCATCTAATTTATTGAAATACTTTATCTTCTCCGCTGCAGCAGTCGGTTCTTTCTTCGTTCCCATTGTTACCTAGTAAAGCCCTTTGCTTCGGAGGAGTAGAGAGATCTTTGTCTTCCATTCGAAGTAATTGAAAGGATTTAGAATGAGTTTTGTGGGATGAGAGAGATTATCCATTGCTACTTTCTTCACCTTCTGATGATCTATACCTACAAATAAAATTGTTTACAATCCACTAGATTCAATCTAGCTCTGATACCATGTAGAATTCCTGCAAAAACCCTGATAGATCTAGGATTCTAGTTAAATTGAACACAAACAATTTGCTGATATTCAAGAGATGAGAGAAATTTTTTGATCCATAAATCAGAGAATTATATTAATAAAAAATGAATATACATGAGAAACCATCCTCAAAAAGAAGAGAGGAGGTGAATATATAGAATTTCCAACATAGAAATTCTAGTCAAAAAAAGATAGAAATAGCTAAAATAGGTGTCATAAGCTAAGGGAGACCACATAGTTCAACCTAGACCACTAAAAATACATGTCACACACTCATTAATGTCCACAATATTTAAGTGATGTGCACATTAGCTCACTTAATCTCACTTAACCGACAAGAGAAGCAGTTCCAACTCACTTAACTGGCCCAAAATAGTAGTTATTAATAATAGTAATGGAAAAAATCATTAATTAAGGAATAAATCTCTCACTCAAAGAGGAGGTGTGCATTCCCCAATAATAGATGAGTTTTTTCATGGGGTATTTGGAATAAATCATGAATAAATCAAGAAAATCAAGAATAAATCGAGAAAATCAAGAACCGGGAGTTGAGTCTTGATCTAAAATTAGCAGTTTTCCCTAAAATCTAGGGATGAGGCACCCTTCTTCTCTATGTGGCCAAATTAGGTGAAATAAAGTGTAAATGAATGTATTAACCAAGATCTAGGAGTCTAATCTAGATATAAACTCATGTAAGTTAGGATTATGCTCCAACATCATCATGTTAAAATTTCTATTGTAAAAATTTAAAATAACAGAAAAGTTTAAATCTGCAGTCCTTCTCCTCAAGGGTGTATGGGAGATAATTAAATAAAATTTTAATGCAATCAAAATTTTATAGATTATCATCTCTGCCTTATTACACCTATCCTTTGATTGGTCTCTTCATGGACTCTACCACATATACTATCATGATTACTACTCAAAGTCTTCCCATTGGAGTCTAGTTACTACAACCTACTCTGAACATTAGACTCTGATGCCACCATTCGGTATGGATCCAATGATCCATATTTTCCATAAATTTCTCTCTGATATATCTAATGTTTGAAAACAATATAGATTCGTGACAATACTCATACTTGAGGATCCTGATCAATTGCCAGGATCTTTCTATCCGCCTTTGAGGAATTCAATAGTTCACAAAAACCCCGATCCTTGGCATGTCGTGTAGTGCAAATGAATCTGATCAATGGACAACATTAACTCATTGTGCCAAGATCAATGTGTTATCACCATAACAATTACACTTGAAATCAGAGTTTTAAATTTAGCAAGTGACTAAAGTGATTTAGTGACATGGAGCGATTTGGAGGTCCAGGACATATATGGCGGCATGTGGAAAAATATAGTGGTAGCACAAAAGAGAAGGTGCGACTGACTATGGATCTTGAAGCAGCCCAGATCAATTGTCAAAACCCATATCCAGTGGCGAGGTAGCATGAAATTTAATTATGTGAAAGCAGTCTGGGGAAAACTACTGTGGTTTTATTCATGGATAGGTGGTGCCCTCAGAGGTACATCGAGGGGAAAGGTGGTCTACCTAAAACCATTTTCCTAAAAGGCCTGATGTCACGTGGTCTAATATGTCAAATCAACAATTCGTGTAGGGGAAAGTGATGGCTAGTCAAATCACCTCACACCACTCCTTCAAGTACATCACGTCCACAAAATGTCAGGTGAACATCGTCGAATAACTAACTCAAAGACTCATCATTCAAAATAGATTGGCCAATAAATGTACCTGTAAGAAATTTTGTCAATAATTCTTGATTAGAACTCAATAACTACCGATCTTCAAATATGGGTGGTGTTATTCTTCTCCGGGAAATCATTGTCTCAATCTGGATCGACTTTCTGATTCCTGTAGAGTTAGGGAAAACAAAAATCATGGTCTCTGCAAAATTGGGAGACATGGACAAATCCAATCAAGAAATATCTAGTGGAATAGGGTTTTCAACTAACATGTCATGTTTAGCAATGAGTATGAAAGAAAGGTTGATTGCGTAGATATTAGCAACCAAATTCCATACTGACCATGTGACATAACCAGAATCATGGGTCATATTAAATCTTTTTATGCGGGACCTAATCATCAAGAAACACGTGGATGAACTCTACAAGCGAGCGGTGAAGAAGAAGTGGAGAAAATGACAGAAGACAGAAATCAGAGCTAAGGCAGTTGAGAGCATTGGGGAAAATAAACTAGCTTGGTTTAGTATTATAAAGGAGGAAATCACCAAGCTGGAATGAATTCTTAGGTAGAATTGATTATGTTCCGGAAAATTTTGGACATATGGCATTCAAAAGAAAAACCCCAGATATGTCAGACTTGTTCGTAACGATCCCTTTAAAGTAGGAGAATTATCGTTATACATTACTCTTTTTGTAGCTGACCTCTATTTTTAAAATTATGGGGAAGTTTAATCGTTTTAAATCCCACAAGTAACCCCTCTATATATATATCATTCCAAGGATATAGAAAGCATGAGAGGAGTAGGGGGTCGACCTTCATTGTAGGTAGAGTTTTGTAAAATCATGGAGTTAAACTGAATATATGATGCAAAATCAATTTTTTGAATTGTTTATGAATAGATTCTAATTGGTTGTGATATGAGTTTTATCTTCTTTCATAGTGTGCGTTTCATGTGTCTTTAGTCCATTTGAAATTTCCTCTTTTAAATTGGAGAGTTAAAAGTCTCAAACTCGTCTGATGATGCTCTAGACTTAGAAATTTAAATTCATGTGATCTCTCTTCTCAACTTTTTCGGAATTCACTTTTTAAAATGCTCTGAAGCAGTTATGTGTTTTTCTTTTTCCTCTTTTTCCATGAAAATTTCAATTTGAAAACGAAAAATCATTGCCTCACTTAGCCTTTCTACTATAGAGAAGTTCAAATTACCTACTACTGCATTATTTATTTCTGACTCCATAGCTCAAACGTTACCCCCCACTTCTTCAACATCTTCATAATACCCCCCACACAAACCAAATCTAGCCAGTGATTTCCAAAGATATATCAAGTGACACGAGAGAGTCCTCTCTGGGTTGAGAAGGCTAGTGCCTCAGCTCTAAATTAGGTTGAAACAATTACAGGATAGATTTACAGAGTACTAACATTATGGCATCGTTTCCAGGGACGAAATTGAAAAATTTTCCCTGGGAAAGAAAAACATGGTTGAGTTCTAAGGTCTGAGAGAAGCAGACACTTAGGCACATATTGGCTCTATTCCTTCTCCGGCGACTCCACATATCAAAAAATCAGTTTGAATGTGATTCCACAGGTAGAATAATCTAGAAATTCAAATCTTCAATGGTGACTCCACTCAAAATTCAAATGTAGTTTAGAGAATTCACTGGAAGATGATACCCCTTGGAAGAGGTATGAAAAAGCATTATGGAAGAAAACAAGTGCTTAAAATGGTATTTTTTCCAAGTCATTTCACTATTTGTTATAAGCTGCCTCTGGTCCTTTCTTGAAAATGCTAGACAAGTTCTTCTTTACTTACTGCATGCAAATGATGATCATGACAATCTAGAAATTATATATCCTCCTCTTAAAGTTACACAAATATCCCCTCGGTTTATCACTAGCCTTGATAGCAATATTCCACCTATTCCATGTGATAACCATAACCAAGTTGATGAACCCCATGTATCCAAGACTAGTATTTCACCTCCTATACTTGTTCCAACGTCCTCCAAGATTCAACATAGATACAAACCCTTGAAGCTACCTCAATTCCTTCATGATTTTCCTCCTAAGTACTATAAGTACCTACCTATGTTTGATGGGGAAACTAATACCATCTCAGCTGAAAAACACATCCTAGGGTTTGAGCATTTTATAGATTTGTTTAAGATTCACCATGATGATGTTTGTATGAGAGCCTTATTTAAATCTTTGAAAGGAGACAGTAAAGACTGGTTTAAACACTTGTAGCCAGAGACAATTATCTCATGGGAGGAATTGAAGGATGTCTTTTTAAAATTTTGGGGCAAGAATAAGTCTTTGGATATACAGCTTATAGAGTTATATGACTTGAAAAAAGTAGAGAAATGAAGTTATTTATATATTCAGTAGAAGGTTTTCCAGTGTCTATTATAATTTTTCCGAAGAAATCCAACCCACTGAAGTTGCTGCCATTTTCCATTATGCCACTATGCTTCATCCTGAATTTTCTTTTCTACTGATGGAAAGAAAACCTAGGTCTTTACAACTAATGTTCGATTGTGCCCAAGAAATTCAACATAATATCCAAGTAGGTGAATATGGCCAAAACGAGGGGTTAGATATTCAAGAATATGAAAAATATTATAAACGAGAAAGGGTTGATTTGAGTCTTGAGCAGAAAGTTAATAATATCATATGCCCTCACGAAGTTTTTAATGCCCATAATTTTGCAAAAATTTATACTCCACTTATTAAAATAAGAGGTGTTGATTTAGCTTTTGATCCACCCCATGATAAGCAAGGGACTAATTGTTTTATTTATTCATTCATGGACAATCAAGAAGATGAGTTTTCAAATCAACTTGTTGAAGAACATGTTGATGTTCCAAATTTATTCTTTTTAGATGATATTGCAGATGTTGTTGACTTGCCTATATATGAAAAATATGAGGATGATTGTGATATTAAAAACATTCCTTCTCAGCAATACAGTGAGATCAATCAACCCATATATCACAATTACAAAGAGAAAAGTATTGGATCAGCTGAAGAAAATTATCTACCTTTATGTTTTGCTACATTCAAGTTGTTGAAGGAAAATTCTAAGATCATTATTGAGATAAATGAATATGTACTGACACAAAATCACACTAGACAAATTGACAAGGTATTGCAACACTCTTATTAAGTGTTTGATGTCCCTGTTACTTTTTGTGTAGAAGATCTTGTAAGTTCAAAAGTGCAGCCATTGGTTGAAGATGAATCCAAAAAAGAGCATGCTCAACAATCCAAATATACTGAAAAACATGCCTATGACAACAATGAAGAAATTGGAGAAAGTTTCAAATCAAGTAAATTGACTTTGCCATTGTGTTTCTCCTCTTCCGGACTGTTAAAACAAAATGTCTTAAGTTAGAAATCCTCCAGGCATGATGAAAGGAGTAAACTTGCAAGTGGAGATTATCTTCCATTATGTTTTTCTTCCTTTTAATGGTTGAAAGAAAATCATGATGTAACAGAAGAAACAGGGAAGTTCGACTGTATTCACAGTAGCATTGCCTCACATGAGGAAATTGTCCTCAGTAAGGAATACCAACAACACCCACATGCACTAAATGGTCATGTAGTTGATTACTTGAAAGGATATTTGAATTCGAAATTACAACCTATGTTTAACCACCAAATCAAAGAAGAAGCTGATCAAAAAATTGTTGTTGTAAGTCATTTTCCTTCTCTTGAGACCAATGTAGATGTTCAACAATATTTCCAGCAAGACAAGGTATTTCATAGTTGTCTTTCTTCCCTTGAAAAGGATGTAGTGATCCTATTTCTATGTAGCCTAGACATGGATAAAAATTTTGAAACTACATCCATGGAGACTCCAAGCAGTGGAAAAACACTTGTGAAGGATGCTTTCTCTTCTGTCTTGACCCCTGAAGAAGAAACATTCCCTCATATGATTCATGATCCCAAGACATATTATATGGGGAAGGTTTACAATCAAAATCTAAAAACAATAGTGGATTGCAATGAAGCAATGTCTGTATCAAATATGAGGATTTTTACACCAGATGATGTTTTGCAGCCTTGGTTTCCTTATGACTCAATAAATTCTTACTACTAGACTTCTCAACAAATCTGTCAGTTTTCCAATAGAAGTCAACAAGTTGAATCACCTAAAATCAAGAATGGAGTGGAAGGGGTGAAACATGATTGTTGTTTTGTGCATATTTTAGAGGACTCATTTGTAGTTATGTTGGAGGAAATGAATCATCCAAATGTTTATATTTTTTTGAGATTTGGATTTATGGATGAATTTTTGAATGAGTTATCAGTAAGCAGGATTTGGACCAAACTTGTGCAAAGTAAACAAACAGTGTATAAAATGCTTGCATGGTTACATTGGAATTTTGACTTCACTTGATGGACAATCCTTTTTAGCGGTTAGCATAGGTAGGAGTATACGAATAAGCTTGTTGATCGAGCATTGTTTAAATTTTTAGTAGTATGTACAGTTGGATCCTGGCGGTATTTTTTCTGCGTCTACTTGAGAACAGTTTGCAAAGCTCGATATTCGATGTTCAATCTCCAAGACATAACTGGATGCACGCACATATTTTGAAAGTAGCCCAACGAAGAAGGCATCAGGTCCATAGTTCTTTTCTACCTCACAGGGAAGATAACATCCCCAGTTGGAGCCTATGTTATCACCATAACAATTACACTTGAAATATGAGTTTTAAATTTAGCAACTAACTAAAGAGATTTAGAGACATGGCACGATTTGGAGGTCTAGGGCATATATGGTGGCATGTGGAAAAATATAGCAGGAGCACAAAAGAGATAGTCCGATGGACGGTGGATCTTGAAGCAACCCAGATCAACGATCGAGACCCATACTGGGCAGCGAAGTATGGAATTTAATTATGCGAAGGCAGGCCAGGGAAAAATACTGTGGTTTCATTCATGGATGTGTGGCACCCTCAGAGGTACATCGAGGTGAAAGGATTTCTGCCTAAAACCATTTTCCCAAAATACCTGATGGCACATGGTATAGTATGTCAAATCAATAATTTGTGTGGGGGAAGGTGACTGCTAGTCAAATTACCTCATGTCACTCGTTTAGGTACTTCACATCCAAAAAATGTCAGGTGAACGCTGCTAATTAACTAAATCAAAGACTCATCATTCGAAATATATTGGCCAAGCAATGTACCTGCAAGTAATTTCGTTAGTAATTCATGATTAGAACTCAATAACTACCGATCTTCAAATATGTATGGCATTATTCTGCTTCGGGAAATCATCGTCTCAAACTAGATCAACTTTTTGATTTCTGTAGAGTTAAGGAAAACAAAAATTGTGTTCTCTACAAAATTAGGAGACATGGACGAAGCCAATCAAGCAATATCCGTTGGAACAGGGTTTTCGACTAACATGCTACATTTATCAATGAGTAAGAAAGAAAGGTCGATTTCACAGATATTAGCAATCAAATTCCATACTGACCATACGACAGAACCAGAATCAGGGGTCAGATTAAATCCTATTATGAGGGACCTAATCATCAACAAACACGCGATGAACTCTACAAGTGATCAATGAAGAAGAAGTAGAGAAAATGGCAGAAGAGAGAAATGAGAGCTGAGGTGGTTGAGAGCGTTGGGGAAAATCAACTAGCCTGGTTGAGTACTCTAAAGGAGGAAATCACCAAGCTAGAATGAATTCTCAGGTAGAATTGATTATGTTCCGGAAATATTTGGACATATGGCGTTCAAAAGAAAAACCCTAGATATGTCATACTTGTTTGTAATGATCCCTTTAAATTAGGAGAACTGTCGTTATACATTACTCATTTTTGTAATTGACCTCTATTTTTAGAATTATGGGGAATTTTAATCGTTTTAAATACCACAAGTAACCCCTCTATATATATATCATTCCAAGGATATAGAAAGAATGAGAGGAGGAGGTGGTTTGCCTTCATTGCAGGTAGATTTTTTTTAAATCATGGAGTTAAACTGAATATATGATGCAAAAAGCATTTTTTTGAATTGTTTATGAAAAGATTCTAATTGGTTATGATATGAGTTATGTCTTCTTTCATAGTGTTTGTTTCCTGTGTCTTTAGTCCATTTGCAAGTTCCTCTTTTAAATTGGAGAGTTAAAAGTATTGAATTTGTCTTATGATTCTCTAAACTTAGCAATTTAAATTCATGTGATCTCTCTTCTCAACTTTTTTCAGAATTCATTTTTTAAAATGCTCTGAAGCAGTTATGTTTTTTCCTTTTACCTCTTTGGCCATGAAAAATTCAATTTGAAAACTCAGACTCATTGCCTCACTTATCCTTTCTCCTCTAGATAAGTTCAAATGACCTGCTATTGCATTGTTTATTTCTGACTCCATAGCCCGAATGTTACCCCCCACTTCTTCAGCAACATCATAAGACCCCCCACACAAACCAAATCTAGTCAATGATTTCCAAAGATATATCAAGTGACATGAGAGAGACCTCTCTGAGTTGAGCAGGCTAGTGCCTCAGCTCTAAATTAGGTTGAAACAGTTACCTCTATCATTTTTCTATTCACCCGAATATATTTACAGGGTGCTAACACAATGATTGTGATTCATTCTGAGAAAGACATGGGTTTTTATAGCCCTGTCATTTCGCTTTAGGAGTTAGTGTCTCAGGGGTTTTGCTACCTGATTCTCTAAGTATTATAGAATCCCCTCCATAACTCTATAAATACTCATTAATATGATGGACACACTATAATTCACCCAACTTACAATTCAACACGACTAGATAGTTTCATTAGCTCTTATAAAAAATAGATACAATCAACAAGCAAAATATGAAATGCATTCCTCACCATTCTATCAGTAGTTAGACTCGAGGAATACCAGAGAAAAAAATATTATCACTACCACATAGGTATACCTAATAAATTTAATACAATTATGTCAAATATAAGTATAAAGAGATTCAAGGGAAATACACAACAAACCCATAAAGAAAGCATTCATATTCAACATCGTTATGTAGGAATTATATACCATGAATTCAATTTAATATAGGTATAGGTATTTTCCAATATCGACTGACTATGGGTTTCTACCTTTCCACCCAAACATAGGCTTTGCATGCTCCGTAACTGTTGTAGTAGGTCACCCCCATGCCAAGCCATGATACCACTAGAATGTTCTCTATGCTTACCTTTCATTTCTTGGGCCACTTTGAGGTTTATCAGATGCTTCTCTAACATCAATCTCAGGGACATTCAAATAAGGATGGTTTCTTAAGTTATCAAAACAGTCTTGTGGCCAATTTATTCCTCTCAAACTCCTTTGTTTCCTCATGCATTTCCTGCACATAAATTCCTGGGAATTTTCTTGACCCGTTCCCCTTTCTTATGTCACAAGGAACTCATGGGTCAATCTAACTGTATACTTGGTATTATGTTGTACCTTTGGCTTACATACCCTACTTTTCTATCCATATTTCCCATTTATGTATTCATTGAGGGTGGTTGATTGATCAACCACCATTCCTACCTCATTAACTAATTTGTTCTAAAATAATACATTATCAAAGTGGCTTGTTCCTTTTGAAAATAAACCATTTTCTCATTCTTCTATTGGTATCATGGCCAGTACTCAAGGATTCACCCCAAAGTTAGTGATTTGGCATTTTCAATTAAGAAAAAATGCATTTTTAATATCTACATGTCATGGCATGGAACTCACTGATTATTATTAATTACAAGCTAGGGGAAACAAGGGTGTTACAATCCCCTCCCCCTTAAAGAAACATTGTCCTAGGTGTTCTTTTAAACAACACCTTCCATGCCATTAACTTTCAACTACTTCAACAATGTTTTCTTCCTCTTGATATGGTCCTTTCCTAGACTCTTTCCATTTAGCATAGACCTACAAGAATTTGAAACAACATGTATATTAACTCCAATTTCATGTAGAAAATTTTTATTACTTTTTATAATTCAAGGGGGGGAATTTCACATATCAACACATAATTATCTATGTACTTCATGGATTTGCAAACACATGGCTTCTATATGCACTCGACCCATTGTCTTCTTTGTCATACCCCTTGGGCACATGATCCCTATCAACATATGAAAAAATTTTAAAGACTCCATCGAGTCTTTCATGTGAGCTATCAAAGTATCCCCTTCCTTGTGGTCACTCTCCTTTTAGGCTTAGGCTTAGGAATCCCCTTCTATGATATACAGTCACTCAAGTGATCCATATTCACTTCCTAGTATCTCTTGCACAAAAAAAGTTTCACAGGATTCACCAAGTCTTACAACTGAATCATCCATCAAGCTTCCTCTGCCGAAAGCTTCTCTTATCCCCTTGTTACCACAACACAACATTCTCTTAGTGATCATGACTTATCACGAGGTTATGATTTCATAATAGTAGACCTCTTTCATGCTTTCTTATTTGATAGCCACCATCTATCCTCCTTGTACAAATCTCTTTATATCACCTATGTTCATATGCATACATGAATTTGTGAGATATTTTCATTAATTAAATACAAATTTTTTCCAAATCTATTACCCGCAGATTTTAAATTTCACAAATTCATCTTATTTTCAGATCTGTTCCATATTGGAACTATAGTCCAGAAGCATGATATTTCCTTATCATGTTTTTTTGGCTCTTTATAAATAGAAAGTATTGGTCTTCCTTATGGGCTTACAATACTACAACTTCCAAGACACTCTCTCATGCAATTAAATATTTACACAAACAAATGGATTGTCAATTTATCACACATATATACATTATCATTGTACATTTACAATGGCATCACAAACAATTCTTAATTTTTTCATTCTAATAGTTGCAACACATTTATAAAGAAAAAAATGAAGAGAAACCTCATCCCTCACATATACATTGTTTCATCATATCAAACTTTTCTAGATGCAATCCAGTCATTAAATGAATTTAATCAATGTGACAATGCCAATGGCCACATGTAATGTCCTGGTTTTGAGCCCCATATCAAATAATTTATTTTTTTAATCCATTAAAGGCCATAGTTCCCAAACAATTGAAAGAGGCCAGTGTTCCTAGGAAATATAATGTTTGATCATTATTAATAATAAATACATCAGTAGCTTCTATATGGACAAGGACAAGAGTTATATGGGGCTATGATTCCACAAGGGAGGGAGATTGATGGGCTAAGTATTTATTTTATATTTTATTTACCCATTTTTTCTTTAATGGAGAATAAAATTTACATGAGATTCTTGGGGGGAAGGACAAGTGGATTCCTTAATTCCAAGAATTATATAAACCCATGTTTGGTCTGTTGTGGGGGTTGCATCTTCTTCACTCATTCACTCAACCACTCACTCAATTGTTCATTGTTCACACCTTTGACCATGTTCTCTCTCCACTCATTCTTTCACCCACTCGTCCTTCCTCATCTATGTTTGTATTAGGAAGGGAAAACAAATTTTTGAGGAGGAGACATGGTTTTGTTGGCTATAGAGACTGCTAGTGTATTCTAGCCATGAATTAAGGCCTGCATTTCTGAGATGATTTGGCCTATGTTCAAATTTTCTCACAACTGCGAATTTTGAGAGTCCCAACATGGATATTTTGGACCAGATGTACTAGATCCCTTGAAGGATATAGATAACCCGAGGGGTTGCGTGGCAGAGAAGGGGGTCAATTCTCTTGGGTTGTTCATGTTGGATTACTAAGAGGGGGGGTGAATCAGTAATAATGTAATTATAATCCTTTTTCTTCAAATGTTATATCAATGTAGAATTATTATCCAATAAT